>JAAIXJ010000761.1:72837-87121 GCA_013403705.1 Heliconius hermathena | reverse complement strand
ATTAAAACTATTATATGATAACGTCTTGGTAATGAAATGTTCGCTCCGGTCTGTTTCAAAGTATAATTGTAACAAATGTTTAAATTGTTTAAATGTATATTTGTATAATTAATTTTTCCCGTCCCGCTGAGTTTCTTCTCAGGTCTGAGACATTGACTTTAGTGATCTGGTAGTTAATTATTTGACGTTCATAAAATGAAGCATGTAACTTCTTAATTTTAATAAAACTATATGACTTTTACTATAAAATGCAGCGTTTAGTTTTGCTACTCAAACTGGAGCGGAAAATGAAGATCGCCCCATTTGGAAATAAAGCTTCTTTTGCTTATAGATATGCGGTATAAGGCGTGAAATTGAAATCACGTCAAACTTTTTATACAAATGTTGCTTCAAGTTAATGTATTTTTCTTTCACACGTCGTATTCCAAAAAAGTTAAAATAATTAAATATTCTATTTATTTCTTTATTGTTTTTTTTTGGCTCCACATGGTACTCTTGCGTTTCCCACTTTTGTCGAATGCTGAATATTCGAGGTATTACGTGTTGAATGGCTAAACTTAACGCTTTGCCTCGTTACCAGAGCGAAAAAATTAATTAATTCACCTGAGTGGAATCCGAACCTATAACCGTTGCGTTTACAGTTGCAAGAATTGTCGCGCGCAGGAGTGCGCCACGACAGCCTCATTATTGATGATTAATAAAAAAATTGATGTTACATACTTCACGAAAGCAGATTAAATGACGTATTCGAATTATTCATTTTAATGGCGATAATATTTATTGTTTGTTATACGTTGTTTTAAATAAATGTGAATAATGTATGTAATTTATTCATATTTAAAATATTCATTTATGCAATGTTGGCACATTCTGTATTTATTAATTTTTTTTATCTATGTTTCATTGACATTGATTTTCTATTTTTTTTTATTGTGCTTAAACATTATTCTACAAGTCTTTATCGTTGTTTAACAGAAAAAAAAGAGTAACACTGCACTAGCAACTGGTATTTCTTTAATTCCAGCCCCGTTGAGTAGATTTAAATTAAACTAAAATTAGATACTCTTATTTCAAAATAGAAGAAAGTACACAATGAAACAACACCCGCGAAATAACTGAACTAATTACCATTTTTGTCCGCCATGAATTTAATTACAATACAAGATTGTGTTTTCGTCTCACAAGTAGCGACAGGAGGTATATTTATAGGGACATAAATAAAGGAGTTTATTTGGGTTCATTCTGGTTTATATAAGATGCAACAAAATTTACCAATTTATTCGAGTAGATGAATGGCGTGGTAATGGAAATAGACGGGTGAATAGGAACAAAATAAAGTTGACCGATGGCAGCTTTGCTTCATTCTGTCAAAGTACCACCGGCGACTCAGCTTTGCCACACTTTTCTGTCACTCAGTAAATAAAATTAGCAAAATATATCATTTTAAAAGATTAGCTATTATATCACTACCTCGTTTTGGCAAAGTGCTTGTAGCTCTTTAACTACTAGTCCGATTTTCATAAAACATACCTACCTAACAAATACTACGATGAATAAGGCAATCGTCTTTGTTGTTTGTGTTATTTTACCTACTAAATTGTTCTATTTTACCTACCTATAAAAATGTCTTTACGTTACATACATTAACATTTATTAGCTGTATGTTGTATTTTGTTTATATCACTGTAGTATTGAGGTACCTAGCGTTAAAAGACTCCGTTCCCCACTTACTGTATTGAATGGTGAAGCTCAATGCACGTTGTCCTGTTACCAAAACGCGGAAATGAAAATGAATTATAAAAACATGATTTATCTTTAAATAATAATAAAGAAATGAAAATATATATTCCCCCGAAAGGGCATTATACTCACAGCCTTCGCGTTACACTCACACGCTTGTGCTCCTGTACCACCAAAATGTACTACAAAAATTGCAAATCTATAATTATTTACAACATTACGTCTTTTCAAAGGTTTGTTACAATATTACTGGAGCGTTTTTTCCAAGAGTAAAATAATATATTTATAATCGGAAAACGAAGCGAAATAAAAAGACTATTTTAAAAATTTATGAAAACCAAAATGACTGACTTAACAAAGCAAATCAGAAACAAATAAATCTCTGATGTTGAAATTTTACATATAATATCAATTTTCTAATAAGTATTTTCTACAACTTCTTAATTTGTTAAATGCATTAAAAGAGTTTATTTAACTCTTTTTTACTTTTTCGTATCTCATGTATATAGCTGGGTAGGCAGAGAATACCTAGAGAACTGGAATAGTCTTTCATCACTTGAAACAACCTGAACCTGAACCCTAATAATTAAACAAAACATTTTTTTAAATGAGCGGAGAATCATAATGTTTAATTCTAAAGTTTATGCCATTCTTAAAAATATACCCTAGACCAGGAAAATTATTATATTTATCATAGTGTTCATTTCCTCAAGTAGGAGCCACACCCGCACTTGCATCTTAAACAACTGCGATACATTGGACTTCTCTTTACAAATTTACAAAGAGATTTCCAAGTATCGAATGCTGCAAGCATCAAACTGGCGAGCAAAAGGGAACAAAAAATATATATTTATAAAATGTGCTAATTGAGACCTTTTATTTGTCACCAAACATAATGCAATTATATATTTTTATTTTTTTAATTTTTATTTTGCCCTTCTAGAGAGTGACTCTAACCAGCGGACAATTGAGACGCTCCAAACTATATCTCAATTCTCAAATTACGATAAATATTTTAGAAACATAATACCGGTTAAAATTATAACCTTCCTTTACTGTTCATTTCGTAGTCAGGTCAAAAATACTTGCCAAGTATTCACATCGCCATTTGATTCACCACATTCACCTTTTAATTCAAGACACACGTTCGAAGGATATCTGCTCGCAATTTGATAGTTTTGATGAATGAATCAATAGGTACAGACGATAGTTCAAGCGTCACCCAAACATCAAATCTTGACACCAAATTTTTGGTTTTTTAGTATACTTAATGTCACGTTATCTCTACATGTTCTTAAAGTTTATTGAAATAAAAATAATTTATTCTACGTCAGTTTAATAAAAATAATATTTTTTAATTTGGTTATATTAACGATGGTTATAAACCCTGGGTGTTTTTATGAGAGGCTTATTAGATAAAGCAAGGCATTAAGTACAGCCTCTTATCTTAAGAAATCAATTACACACTGTATCTTGCACACAGCAGGGTAGGCAGAGAGGACCTATTATTAAGACACTTCGTTCCCCATTTTCCGCCGAATTCTGGAGGCATTGGGTGTTGAATGGCGGAACTGCACGCCGCGCTTTGCCTCGTCATCAGAGGGAAGAAATGAAAATTTGAAATATATCGTTTCCTTTAATGGAAATAGAACCTGTAACCTGTCGCGCTTACAGTCACACGTTCAACGTCCAGATACTAGGTATAGTATCCATATTTACTATGATTATGTATGGAGACCGAGCAAGCGGCCGTCGTTTCCGAGGCACTGACGGTCCTATTGTGGACCTCATTGAAATACGACACATATTGTCTTTATGTTTCGTGAGAAAAGTCCGGGTCGCGTCGTACGTGGTACAATTACGTGTTTCATATAAATGTGTTATTTTAACTTACTGTGATATATTTTTTTGGAGCTTCACGGCTTTATATCAGCAGCTTTATATCCCGGACGGCAGGGTAGGCAGATTGAAACTGGGAAACTAGTGTTAGTACACTCCGTTCACATTAAGGCACTTTTGTTCCTATTTCTGGATCCGCGCTTTGCCTTGTACCGCTGTATAAATTGTAATTTAAAGGTAAGAGGAAGGCAATCGTGGGCCCTACTACAACTAAGTGTTAAAATGTGAATTTGAACGACAGTATTTAAGTTATTTCCGTTTATCATAGACAAATCTCGATATTGAGTTCGGCCATTCAATACGCAATGACTTGATAACTGTGTGTGTTGTTGTGAAATGGGGGAAACTCAATATCATAGCACTAAGTTCCCCCTTTTCTAGGATCTTAAAGGATCATTAACACCATAGAGAATTTAATCCTCAATTCTACTAGGTTCGGAATACAGCGTGAATAAAAAAAAAGTATATTTTCCTATTGTCATTCTTCTGGCGAACATTTCTGTATGACAACTTATGTCATACATAATGTCATTCAGCTTAGCTCATGGTCTAGTATTTCGAACACGTAGTACGTTTTAGTTATTTCTATTTGTGTTTCGTTACAAAGAGTTGTTGGATGCAGGTATCTAATGAACGAGGCTAACACTGCTGTACAATATAGCATCTGGATTGTTACTTGATGTCTATAATACTTACGTTTACAATTTTGTATACATTTGTTGTTAGAATATAGACATTGCTAGACTTGTGTATGACTGCTGACTATTTTTGAATTTAGTTCAAGCTCAGCAATTTTTGTCTGGTGGAGCTTAACGCAGCATATTAGAATTATAATTGTATAATTTGAACTTAAATTTAAACCAAAATTTATGTTCAAATTACTATACAAATATAAAATTGTTAACAATTGATTTTCTTTGCACGCCTTACGATGTTCGAAAGATGCACATATTCCATATTCCATGTATATATAATTTTTAAAATATTGATATTAACGTGAACAAAATATTAAATAATTTAAGGCTAGCCGTGGTGTACGGGTACAAAGTGTGACTGTAAATGCGAAAGGTTGTGGCTTCGAATCCCATTCGAGAAATATTATACGGTTAAATAATAAACAATAATTAGGATTAAAGATTTATAGTAAAGAACGTAGTGTTTCTCTTTCTTAGTATATACGGGATACAGTGTGAACTTAAAAAACAAAAAATAATAGCAATAATAACAGTGATGAGAGGTCGCAGGCGGCGTCAGTCGTGGAGCAGGAGCACAAAGTGCGACTGTAAACCCGACACACAGATGGTGGCTTTGATTCTCACTCGAGGAAACGAAATATTTAATATTATCATTTTATCGTTCTGGTGTCCACTCAAACACTCACACGCAATGGCCTCGCCTTCAGAATTCGGCGGAAAATAGGGAACGGAATGTCTTAATACTAGATTCCCTCGGCCTACCCAGCTGTGTGCAAAAAAAAAGAAAAAATATATATTAAAGTTAATACAATAATATACTTTTTTATTGACGTAATTCAAAACGTACAATAACTGTTAATTAATTCAAAATAATCTCAATTTCAATGACAATGAAATATCCAATGAACTATTGAAAATGAAATTGGACCGAGATCCTTTAAAAAATGACAATATATTATAATTACCTGTGAAATGAACGAACTGTTGGCGTATGGGCTTTACTGAAATTCGGATGTTGATATTTCCTAATAAGAACTTGCAAATGTTTGAACTTAAAAATTAAAATAAGCTTCACGCAGAGAGAACCTAGTGCTAAGACTCTCTGGAGAGATAATCATTTAGTTATTTATCAATATACCACCAAAGTGCTAGCAGAGTGCGTGCTTGTAAAACATACAAAATGAGTCCAAATATGACTTGTCGACCTTTTTTAGTTCAAAAGTCACTTTGGCCACATTTTAGCTCCATCTCCTCTCTTAATAATATTTTTTTCCAAGGTGTATTGTATTATACAAATCAAGCCTAGACATTTAATAAGTAAATGTGTGTGTCTATTAAATAGATACACACATTTACTATATAAATGAATTTACCTATATAAGCAAATGTGTAAAAAATTGTAACCCACCATTTTGTTGTGGCGGCCATTTTGGATAAAAAATAACAATTATTTATTTATGATATTTCAATGTCATCAGAAGTGATGTCGTAATCCAAATTTTAATTCAATTGGACAATTGAAAGTGAATTAAACGGAGCTTGCACGATTACACGTCCACTATTAAACTAACTAAATAGCACGGCAAATTAGGTAAAACCTTACGTTAGAACCTTATAATATAATATTTTACAATTTATCCTTTATATTGAGTTAGGCAGAGAAAATCTAGTATCAAAATAATCCATTCTCCATTTTCCAACCAAATTCAAGACGTTGCTCTGTTATTTCTGAGAATGGGGGAACAATTTTACATGACATGTCATAGACATAGTAGCTTCGGTCTGAGGGTCGGACCCGTAGCTATCACGTGTGTATTCAGACACTGTCCCACTGCGCCACAATGGCCTACATTTAATTAATATTGTGATATGGAGTAAGTGGTAGATATTTAATATATTTTTAGCTTCATACGGCATTTGAAACGCAGCAAAGCAGAGTGAAACTACTATTTAAGATACTCAGTTGTTCGCTTTGTAACACTGATTTTTGAGTAGCAGAATTCAACACAATCATTTAAAATTTGCTTACTAATAATTCTTCCTATTCTAAATGTTGTTGTTCTTTATAAAAGCAATTGCAAGCAATACACGACATATTTTAAGTAAACTAACATTTGAACTTTAGTCAATATTACAGAAATTTCAGTGCAATAACTAATAATGCAGTTTAAACTAAATTAAAGACTATATAATATTGCTTGCTTGCTCTGTAATGCTGTATTCCCTTTGCGGTCATAAATTTGAAGGCAAAATTGTTGTTATAGGTACTACATCGAGATGTTATAAGTTAACAAGAGCATTCTATAATTCTCATACTAACCATAAATTAATTGTTTATACACATAGTGCAGTAACCACAGATAATTTCTTGTTACATAGATATTCTGAGTTACTTTTCCCCAGTTCCACTGTAAAGTTCTTGAATAGAATATATCAAAATGGGGCCAACGAGCACAAACTCTATGGTTTTCCTAAAAATTGTCCCAGGGCAGTTGTATTTTTACCTGAAGCATTTGTAACTCTTAATTTTCATGATGAGAAAGGTTATAGGAAAAGGTTTTAGCTTTTTATATTTCATGACATCTTAGTTAGTTACAGGAGAAACTAATAAAAACTTCTTAAGGAGACCGAAACAACCTCTACAAAAGAGGGAATTTGGTGTTAAAAATCCCAACTGTCGAGACATTGCGGGTTAAACGCCGCGCTTTATCTTGTTACAAGATTTTGATTAAATTATGTTTGTTACAATTATTAGACCTGTTCACGACATGTTAAAAAAGCGCACTCGCTTGCGACGGCATTGATGGATCGAGGCACTCTATTACGGATTGATTCGTTGCTTCAAGCTTAAGTCGGTGAGTCCAAAATATTTCTACTATTGCTGGCTTTTACTTTTTGTCGACAGTAAAATGTACTATGTTCATATTGATATTTTAGTTTATCTGTATTTTTATATTTTATATCGGTTTCTAATTTTGTTTTTATAGCTTCACGCCGTGTCTCACACATCGGGGTAGGCTCAGACCTAGGAACCTAGTGTTACTTGTATTCTCCATTTCCGAATTTTCGAGACATAGCACGCTAAGTGGCGGACACAACGCCTCATTTTGTGTCGTTATCAGAGCGAGGAAATGAAAACAATAAATACTTCATTCCCCGAGTGGGAATCGACTCTATAACTGTCGACTTTACGCTTGTGCCACGACGGCCTCTCATACCTTTTGTTGTAAATTTGTTTAATTCCCATTTTTTATTATCTTGTTTTAAAGGTGAATAAAGCAATGACCATGGGCAAATACGACAGCATCCAACAATAAACGCGATGGTTGTCGGTTCGAATCCAACTTAAAAGAATTATTATTTTCTCCGCTCTGGTAAAACAGAACCTTTTCGTAGCTTCTACCACCTAAAATGAAAGCTCTCGAAAACCAGGCAGAAAGTGGAGAACGAAGTGTTTTAACACTAATGTAATAAAAAAATATAAATATTAAATAAATTAGTGACTGTAAACGCGATTGGTTGTGGGGGTGGTAGTGGGCACAAGAGGAAATGAAATATTTATTTAAATTTATATTTTCATTTCTTCGGTTTGGTGTCAAGGCAAAGCGCGGCGTTGAGTTCCACTACTCAACTCGCAATGCCTCTAGAATTCTAGGGGAATGAAGAGTTAACACTAACATTAACTTCAACCCACGATTTCCTGCAATAGAATCGAGGTGCCAGAATTTATAGCTCCAATATTTCGATGACCACGTAAAATTCCCTCTCAGAGGTTGTTTCCTAATCTAATTCTGAAACGTCTCCAATTCGGGGCAACCAATTTATAATAATAGAATCAACCTTTTTCTTTACATTGTTTTTCATTTTCATTCTCCGCTATCATTAAGTTATAAATATTGGGGACAAAAAAGTATGAATTTTATCCGTTTATTTCAAGTACTATTTTCTCTTACACGAGGCTAAAACTTTGAGAGAGAAAAATTATATTTTAAGAAAAAGCTTTAGATACCAAAAGTTCAGTGCAGTTCAGTTCTTAGTGTATCGCTTTTCAAGTGGAACAGTTCAGCACTAATCACTTTGCCTTTGTCACTTTGTATGGAAAACTCACAAAGGAGATTAGAGCAAACGTTTGTAAAAACCTCCTTTCAGTGACGCTGACAACGAAAAATAATTTGTAGCAACCCTATAAGAGTTTTACCATACCATTTATCTATAAATGGTATCGAGCTACGTCAAAACTCTGTTTAAACTGTATTTATTTTTAATATATAAGATATTTTTCATTTACTGCTTAGCACTTTGTAGTTTTTAACTGTCGAAGACCTAAACTCAACTTTAAACCAAAGTATCACTTTGGCAATGTGAATTTAGAATCGAGACATTTGGCCCTGTTCATGTTTCGACCGAAATCTCTATACATAATAAGACAGTAAAAATATTTTGTCTGTACATTTAGTAATTTTGACTGAAATGGATAGAGGGACACTTAAAAAGAATAATAGAAAGCAAAAATATTTTTTTGAATTTCTTGTCTGTCTGTCTGTCGATATGTATGTCCACATTTTTCTCTGAAAGTACTGAACCGATTTACTTAAAAGTTTCACCAATTGCTTTGTTTTAACTCAACTTAACTACTAAAGTTTGGTTCATCAAAATCGGTTCATTAAAAAAAAAGTTATCGTCATTTGAATGAACTCAAGGCATTAGTTTGCCTGCGAATGTTATATAGCAATCGCGCTGGTAAGATTCCTGGCTAAAGAATGACATTCGAAACGTCTTGGTTATATGACTGTTGATAAAAATATATATTTTTGAAGCACTATTATACAATATTTTATACAATAAAGTAAACAAAATTGAATTGTTAGTGGAGATTACCTTCATAAATCATAACAGTTAAGTTTAAATCGTAATTAATTCAACACAGAGATAAAGAACGATTTGATCTTCAAAGAGATATCAAGCAAATACATAGATTTTGTGGTTCGTTCGTCTGTTTGAAATAAATCTATATAAAAATGCCTAAAAACATCTTTTCTACGTGTACTCTGTAATAAGTACATATTTACCAATTGTACATTTAGCTAATAATATGTGTAACTAATTTAAAAACTGTACAGGAGTGAATATGCAAACATTACAGTTATTTTACAAAGAATATTATGAATCCTTACCCAAATCAATAACTTAACATTTAAGGCTGTTTCTGAATCAGTACATTAAATTATTAAGTGACATCAGCACATTTAACAGAGCTTTAAAAAACATAACATAGGTAAAAAGAACGTAATGTTACAAAAATATATACATATAATAAATAATTAGCTTTATGTATATTTTATGAATATCAAATATCGACATTGGTCATATTTTTTAGTTCGAAACAATCAAAAATTCTTACAGAAGTTACGATAATGTCGTAAAAAAATCATAATAGAATATTACAGATTAAAGTAACAAAAAAATCATATTAGAAGTCATTAGAGTTGTCAATCAATTCTGCTCATTAAATCAATAATCATGTATTTTAAGCGGGCGAAGCCGTGGGCGGGCCGCTAGTAGTTAATAATTTATATTTATTTATAATACAAGTATGCATTATAAGCAAAATTTTAATAAATTTTTAATGTTTATGTTTGCCTAAATGTTTCGTAATTTATTTTCAATTTAAATATAGACAAAATTAATTAGTGTACTCATTTTCAGCGATAGCGATTTTGTTGTATATGTATGATATTGTAAACTATTGATAAATCGAGTGGGATAGATTGAGTGTGATGGATGCGTATACCACATCTCCGGTTAGGTGACTATTAAGCCCGGTTTCCACCGCGAAAGAGAAATGAGAGAGCAATGCTTCGACGACACGGATTTTTTTCCTTTAAATCAAATAGGTTCAGACTTTTGTTTAGGTAAAGAGTTGTGTACTTTGTATTTACTTCGCTTCGTTCCTAGATCTGGGCGAGTATGAGTATTATGACAGCGAGTATTATGACTCTTTCTGTTCATTCGGTCCTTTCTGCTCGACTATTTGGAAATATATGTACGCAGTTTACTCTTACGAGTTCTTAATGGGTCCGTTCCGCTAGCGGTGGAAACCGGGCTTTTTATTTAAATTATTTTCGTTTCCTTTATGTGACAAGACAAATTGCGGTTTAAGATGCACCACTTAAAGCGCATTGCGCCAATCCGAGGTGAGAAGGGAGTATCTTAACATTAAATTGACTCTCGCTATCATGTTTGGCCTAGCCACATTTATATTCTAATTAAATTTGAGGCCATCCTGGTGCAGTGGCACAAGCTTTGACTGTAAACGCAACGGTCAAGGCTTCGATTTCTATTCGGGGCAATGAATTACTTTTCATTTCCTCACTCTGATAACAAGATAACGTTCATTAGGGTAAAAAATAATTTTAAAATGAAGCGAAAGTTAAGAAAATATTGATATTCATGTTTTAGTTGTTTTTCTTTTTAATATTTACATTCACTCTTTATTTGTACGACGCAAATAAGTATCCATCCGAAAGTGGAAATAACAAATTAGATCTACAAAAAAGTTAAATAAGTCAGATTTTCGTTTAAATTTTACTTTATTAAATACTATTCTAAATCTTGAACTATAGTGAGATTATATAAGTGTTGAAAAGTAGATTGAAAAGCTGACATCTTTTTACAGAAAAAAATATCTTGGTATAAGCAGGCAGAGCTTATGTTCCTCCAACATAAGTCGGTATATCTGATGCCTCGTTTAAAGTTATTGTTATTAAAATAGAAGCCTTGAGCTTATCTTGAGATCTTATCTTTCCTATCTTTCAGGATAATATAATAAAAAAAATATGGTTAGTAATATTAGATACTCTACAGAATTAAGATCAGCTATTACATGAGCGTGGTACGGCTTGTACTATAAATATACTTTTATATCCTCCTTTTTTGTAAGTAGATTAGAGTTTGTGTCTTAGAAAACATATTCTTTTGAGTATGTTTTTTAAGACACGAAAAAATTTATTTTTACACATGATCTGTCGGTTGTAAGTGCTCAGTGGAAATAAATTATTGTCATATCTCCGTTCGGGCAAAACACGTAAAGTTTCGAATGTTTTACAGAAAGTGGGGAACTGATCTTATATGCAGGATAAAGCGTGAAACTAAAAAAATATTAGTAAGTATTTTGACAACATTATTCCATAGAAAATAAATCTCACAGACGGCACTCGTTAACTTTGTCTATAGAACAATATTTATGAATTTGTGACAAATGTGACGACGGATATAGGTGACTATCTTTTACATCACACTCCCATGAGTGTGTGGAATAACTGTAACAAGAGCTTTTCAATAAAACGTGTTCTTATAACATAATAAAAGATTATTTTTTATTTCGACCGGGTTTCACGGTTTAGGTATAAAGCAGGGTAGGCAGAGGGAAAATGGGAACCAGGTTAAGGCACTTCGTTCTCCTTAAGACATTGTCGTTTCCTTACACAGACAGACATTGCGTGTTAAATGGTGAGCGAAGAAATAAAAATTTAACCTACAACAGTCGCGTTTACTCAAATTTGTGCAAGAATGATGAAATTAAAATATAATTTTAATTCTTTCAGGTTATTCATAGATAAATTGGGCGTTGTCTTGCTAGAAGTAAATAGGGAAATAAGAATAATTAATTTTCCCTAGTCAAGATCGAACCCACAACCGATTAATTAACTTCGCGATGTGTGCTGCATATAACAAGAGGGAACTTAAGACATTCTATTCCCCACTTTTCACCCAATTTGAGACATTGAGTGGCGTAGCTCAACGCCATACTTCGTATTCTTACTAGAGCGAGAAAATAGAAATAATTCACTACTCCGAGTGGGAATTGTAGCCAAAAGCGCTTCGTTTACAGTCACACGCTGTGCCGTTGTGCCGCAATGTCGGCCGCGATGGGTGTGATGTTTTCAACTCTTCTTACGGCACAATTGTCTTAGGTTGTGACACATTCGTACAAAGGATATAAGTTACAAAGAAGTTGTTCTAAGTCAAATAGCGTATGTTTTCTACATGTATAAAATTTACTTTTACTCAGATAACAAAAGGTTATTGTTGTCATGTTGAAAGTTTCAGGTTCATTTCTCGCATAAGAACTTACCATTGACTTTATTTTATTTAAAATCAAAAGACAATAAATATAATAAACTTGTACTTTCCTCATTCATTGTTAAAAAAAAATTCTCGTCACACTGTATTAAGCAGGATAGGTGGAAAAAACATGGTGTCAAAATGATCCGTCCTTCTTCTTCGTACGAATTCGTCGTTCGCATGTTGATTGGCGGAACCTAACGCCGCGCTTTGTTTTTATGTTTACCTTTACACTATGTACTAAAGATAGCAGTGTAGGCGGAGGCAACATGGGAATCTAGTGTTAATACTCTGTTCCATCCAGTCATTGCATGTAGAGTGGCGGGACTCAACGGCGCGCTTTGCCTCCTTACCAGAGATTAAATATGTCATTCTCCCGAGAAGGTATCGAACCCACAACCGTCACTTTTACAATAATAGGTATATTTATACCCCTCACGACGGATTTCATATTATTTTACTAATACGAAATAAAAATAATTCACGCGCCTCTGCGCCAGGATATTCGATTGCTTCAAATGTATTTTTTTCTATGTATATATAACTTCCATATTTATTCCTACTTTATCCATTTATAGTACAAAAGCAATTATATTATAAGTATATCTATTACAGAATCTTGTCTAATCTTATATGGCCAGCAAATATTTCGATTCAGCCTTTGTGCCAATGATAGCCCATTACAGTAAGATAAAGTTGACCTCTTTGTCTAGACACATTGACTATATTAACATTATAACTCAATTACCGTCTTTAAGCAGACCATCAAAACATCCTTTTTTATCCTCAGTTCCTAGTTTATCTTAGTTTTGTTTACATCATGGCACTGAACTGAATCTGAAAACCTGTTGACGGTTAGTAGTCGAACTCGCCTATCGAGGCTTTTGCATCAATTTCAGGATTGTAAGTCAACGGGAAGTACAGCTTGTAAAAGTTCACAAACTTAAGCATTCATTTTGTATGAAATGAACTACGAATATAAGTTTGTATTGAGTTTTTCGATGAAATATCGATAAATTTTTACTATTTACTTATTTTTCCTTTATTTGTATTATAAGTTCTCACTTAATATAATATATAATATTTTAATTTGTTCGCTTTGGTATCGAGTCAAAACGCGGCTTTGAGTTCCTCTACTCAACACTCAATACCTCTAGAAATCGGCCGAAAATGGGAAACGGAATGTCTTAGCACTAAGTACCCTCTGCCTATCCTGCTGTGTGTGGGCACAGCATGAAGCTGATTTTCATTATTTGGTTAAGATCTGTTTCCTACCAATACCTCATCTCCTGAACATTTAAGGGCTCGACATTAAGTGAATATGAAATGGGTCTCACGTTAAGTCCCTACTCGGAGGTAGGGACTTGCAGGAAGATACTAACGCAAGTTTGTTAAGTATTTATACGGTTCACAACTTCAGAAAGATTAATTGTCTTCACTTTGTGACTATTGTTTGTATGTATGTTGAATGTACTTTGTATAATATATTTAAATGTTTAGTTTAATTTGGAAGTGAACAATAAATAGGAATTCGATTCCTACTCAGGTAAAGAATGGCGTGTATCGACATTAGGTTCCCTTTGAAAGGCGAATTTTCATATGTACAATCACTGCTCTGGCGCTTAACACAAAATATAAAATGGACAGATATCGGAAAACAGAATGTTTACGGTTCAATTTCCACTAGAAGGAATTAAATGTTTATTATTTTTAACCTATAATGTTATGTGCGTGATAAAGCGTGAAGCAATAAAAATATTTTTACACTAAGTTCCTTCCACCTACCTCGCATAAGTTCAAATTAAGATTGATGAAGAAATAAGAAC
>JAAIXJ010000761.1:0-68603 GCA_013403705.1 Heliconius hermathena | reverse complement strand
AAAAATTACTCTATAATTTTCTAGTATTGAACCCTACTTTTAAGTCTTATGCGAAATCAATTATCATAAATTATTGAAAGTGAATTCTAAAAAACCATGAAACACGTGTTCAATGAAATATTTTTAAGAGTCTGAATTTAAAATATTATAAAAATCGGTACAGATTAAAATTTTTTTCCATACAAACTTTCAACCCCTATTTCATCCCTTTAGGGTTAAAATTTTTCAAATTCCTTTCTTAGTGGATGTCCAGAATATGAAAATAAACATCTGCTCAAATTTCACGTTTCTACCGTCAGCGGTTACGGCTCTGCGTGCGTCTTACCTCAGTCGGTCAGCACAAGTCCTTTTATATATATAGATTACCGCGGAGCTGCACTCCTATCCTCTATAAGACGTCGACTATAGATAGAAGTTGAGACTTATGTTACTTTGACACTATAGAAGTGTAGACGTATTTCACCTTGACACCAAAAATACATTTACTGCACTTGTTTGACATACGAGTACATCGATGAAAGTGCAACGTGCATTTGCAATATGATTTATGTATGCTTGTTTGGTTTGACATTAAGTCATAAGGTATACGATATTGGTATATGTTGTGTTTTTTAACTTCACACTGTATTCCTAGCGGTGTAGCCAAGAGAACGGAGCACCAAACGCAACGGTGTCTGCATGCCTCCTTTGCCTCGTCACTGTCATACATCTCTTCAAACATGCCATTTTAGGTAGGGGGAATCTTATTTCTCAGTATCATTGTTGAAGGGTTTTCGAAGATCAACCGAGATCTCGCCCTACCTCTGTTATTTTTGATTCATAAATCTTTTTATCTATCTTTTTCTTTCATTAGACATTCGTTCGATGCCCCCCACCAAAATGAGACACCACTGGATTGCTCGCGCATACTACTACGATGCCTTGGTGGAATTATATGATAACAGACAGGCCACTGTCGTCTTCAGGGTTCCATGAGGTTTCTCTTAGGGTACTCGCAGCCTCGACAGCTGACTGGAGGATCACCATGACCCTCCTGCAGTAGTTCCTCTAAGGTAGGGGAAATTGAAGATGCGCATACCGCCTTCTCCTACACTCTGGCCTTGGCGGAGTGATCTGCGCTAGCGCTGGGGTCTCACGCCCATTCCGCGATCTTCTTGAGTGTGATAACTTATTCACAGAAAGAGACTATTGCAGACCAGTTCCTCTTATTGTTCAGTATGGCCCACACCACGCTGGAAAATGAAAGGTCAGGCCACTACAGCCATCAAGACGTGGCGTTGTAGAGACCAAGCAGGTTATTCGGCCAGAGTGTAGTCGTAGAAACATCTCACGAATGGCACACCGGTGACATCATTTGATGAGGTAACCGTGCCCCGTCAGTACCTGCACCAGTCTGAACGTCAGGATCCTAAAGCCAATTCTCACCTAGCGCTCAAGAAGTGGAAGCGGATTGCTTTAAATATTTCATCTCCTCAGTCGGTTTTACAGTCACACTTCGTGCCCCTGCGCCACGACTAGCCTCAATATTATACATTGGTAGTTCTATTATTAACATACTGTATATTTTGGAGCGTAACACATATATCAAGCTAAATTTAATTGATAAACTCTATGCATTGCAATATTTATTTCCAAATTGGGAAATGGCGCGTCTTAATATTCGATTCCCCCTACCTACCCTGCTCTATGCGGGATACAGCTTGAAGCTAAAATACTAAAAATAATTGTAATAATAACATTGATTAGAGTTAAATATTACATACATAACTTAGTATTAGTTGTCGTATTTCTTTAATTGGCCCTTTGTACCATTCTGATACATGATTCTCTTTGGCTGTATGCCAAAACAAAGCAAGTCAATCTCTTTGGATTTCTGTCTAGCTACAACGTGATAGGGAATATCTAACTGTAATTTTCTTACCAAAAATTGGACGAATTGGTTGTAGAGTGAATAAAAAATCCTATTTCATACATTTTTATTACTAACTAATAAGTGGCAGCGTTGAGTTCCGCACCTGAACACATAATGCTTGAAACATAAAGTCGGAAAAATATGAATGGATTTTCATACAGTTAGAAATTAAGAGTTAACAATAAAAGTTTTGTAATATAACGCTGTATCCCGCATATAGCAGGGAAGGCAAAGGGAACCTGGGAACCTAGTGTTATGAAATTTTGTCCTCTACTCATCGCTGAATTCTGAAGGGATTACATGTTGAATGGCGGAACTCAACGCCGCGCTTTTGATGAAATGGAAATATTACATATCCTCGCTCCTTTAATAAGGAAAAGCAAGGCGTTAAGCTCCGTCTTATCGATAACGTGAAGCTAAAAAACAAAAATAATAACAATGTTAGATAAAAATAAAGAATTATAAAATTACACTCAGTTTTAGTTAACAAATTGTATTGTAGGAACAAATTTACAAGTTACTCAAATTTGAAACCAGCAGGTTCGTTGTCAAAAATTTAATTAACATTTATACAACTAACTTCGTTTAGAAATATCGAACGTCAAATAAAATATTGCGGGTTATAATGCCGGTCCGGTTTTTGTTTCCAAATGTATGGGCATTATTGATACCGTCTCAGTACAGTGGACATGATGATTGTAGGTTCGGTTCTCACTCGGAGGACAGACATAATATTTAAATAATATTCATTTGAGGAACTGGAAAAAATGCGTCTAGATCTTACTATTCATTCGGTTACATGCAGGAGAGGCTTAGAACAAAAAAATAAGCCTCCATATATTACATTTTCGTAATAAACGAGTAAAATGAAAAAAATTAAACCTTCACTCACAATTTCATTATTACCTATTAGCAAACTTCGTGATTGTTGTGTATATAAACAAGGTTTTTATTTTTTTTGCATTACATTTCATTTTATATATTGTAACAAAAGAAACAGAGTTTCAAAAAACTCTGTAGTACTCTGCTTTTTCCCGGGATTTCAGACATTGCTTGTTGCGTTACAGTACTCAAAGGTACACTTTATAAGGATGTATGATTAATATAATACACAGATATTAAAGAAAATATTATAATACTTTGTTTAACACAATTTTTTTAGGGCTCTGTACCTAAAAAGGTAAAAACAAAACTTAGACAAACACTTTGTTCTCTTTATCTGTCTTTCTGTCAAGTCAAAAAAATAGAAGCACTATTACACGTACTAGCCATCTCATGAATAATAGATGTATGTAGGTATAAGTTAGCCACAAAGCCGCTTAAATATGATATAATATATATTCTTTTATCAAATATTCCCACGCCTCATATGAGTCAGGCTTAAGATTGCCAAATTGTTATAATTCATCACAAACAGTAAAAATCTGTAGGTTTTTCTATGATACTTTCTTTTGTAAGAATTTCTTATTTTCTTTTATAAATATATTATGAACTTCTAAATTCAAATACTTACCTCTAATACTACATGATTGAGCTTATGATAAATCTATAGGGATAGTCGGCAAGTGTCCTTCGATATGTCTTCTCTATGTCTTCCTCTGTATACCGAACACAGCAAAAAAGGCAGAGGGAACCTAGTGACAAGACACCCCGTTTCCTAATTCCCGCCGAATTTTCAAGGTAATCTATGTAGAGTGGCAGAACTCTACACCGCACTTTTTCTCGACACAAGAGCGAAGAAATAAAGATATAAATTTAAATAAATATTTAATTTCCTCGAGAGATGAAATCAGCGGAAAGGAATAGGAGTGTCTTAATGGGAATTTAGCGACACATATTGTGGTTCAAAGTGATCTTTGACCATTATTATAATATTAAATGTTGCTTGACGTCGCGAAGGCTGACGTGATGGACTTATGCGAACTGTTATAGCGACATTAACTATGTCGTGGCTGACGCCGTCTCGCAGTACTGTTATAACGCGAATTTGTTTCGTGTTTTTAAAAAAAAGATTTATTTTAATTACACTTAATTTATTAAAATGAAATAGTACATATTTTATAGAAATAGTATATAAACACTTGAAATAGAATTTATGAATCTTAGGCAACCTTTCTCTAAGACAATGGGATGGAGACTGAAAGTAATAAGTAATTAATATATTAAAGCATTCGGCAATATTGCTGACGCGGTAGCGTCAGTCTAGGGATCCGCAAATATACTTGCAGGGTCCGGGTATAACAGATCGNTGTGTGTGTGTGTGTGTGTGTGTGTGTGTGTGTGTGTGTGTGTGTGTGTGTGTGTGTGTGTGTGTGTGTGTGTGTGTGTGTGTGTGTGTGTGTGTGTGTGTGTGTGTGTGTGTGTGTGTGTGTGTGTGTGTGTGTGTGTGTGTGTGTGTGTGTGTGTGTGTGTGTGTGTGTGTGTGTGTGTGTATTGGTGTGTAGTCTGGTAGCGTTGTCCGTGCATGTCTTGTATTGTATATTCCTATATTATATTTATCTGTGCACTGTGTGTAAAATATAGAAGTAATATTATGAAAGTAATGTTTCAATTTCTGTATACGAAAGTTTGTCTAACCAATTAGTCACAGCTTTCTTGCATGAGTACTTTTGCATAGGATATATCTGAAGGAGACGATTTATCTTATTGTACAAAGTAGACGATTGGAAACTGTATTGTCGTTTTGCAAAACTAGAGCGTACATTACTTCGCGGGGCAACAAGATCATTTCGTCGTTTCCTTAATTTATTTTTATCAAAATGTATAATTTCGTGACACTTCAAGGTTACATTTAAAATAAAGAGTTTTCTCACAGATAATATACCGCTGATTTCATATAAAGTACTTGTTGGAAATCTGTATGACTTAAAGTACATCACCTTAATGAGAGCTCTTTGTGCTCTTTCTAAACTATATAAACACACACACACACACACACACACACATACACACACATATATATATATATATATATATATATATATATATATATATATATATATATATATATATAGGAGGGTAGGCAGACGGAGTACAAGACAGGGTACAAGAAATAAAAATATTATGTTTTTAGTTTCCTCTAATCGAACTCACAACCGCAGCCACACGCATGTGCTCTTCCACCACCTCTGGCCTCAAGGATATATAAACATAAATAAAATATTTATTTTTATGTATTTGTTATATGGAAATCTTATCCGAACTTTGGAAAACAAGAAAAGTTTGAATTGCCATTATTAGCGGGCTTTTTATAGCCTTTGTATATTTGTTAGCGATTCGTTGGATTATTTTGAACAATAGTATGGAAGATTTACTGCCGATGTGTTGAAAGGTTTACAGTTCTACTCGTTTCGGAAAATAATTTCGACTTGAACCCGCATTTTTTGAATACTATAATGCAAGCAATCTACCATTCAGTCAAAATGATATATACCTAATACATATTTCCCAAAGAATCTCCCTACAGAGATGCTAACAACATAAATAAGTTGTAACAAGCGTATAAAAATTTCGACCTAGGTTGATGAGAACGTATGGCTTAGTGGTCAGAGCGCCTGGCCGGCTCGGTCCCAGGAGGCGCGGGTTTGAGTCCCGCTACGTTCAAATTTTTATACGTTTCCTAAATAAGTAGACTTGAAGGAATGTTTATATTTAAATTAGTTCCATTGGTCTACAACTAGATACAAATCACGACGTTGCTTTGAGCTTGAGGGCTCAAAGCAACGTCGTGATTTGCTCGCAATAAATCGAACATTATATCAAAAAAATCACATAATCTAAATTTTTATCACAAAAATTAAACGTACATAAAATTTACCATTTAAAAGATTTTCAAATACACATTATTCATTAAATTTGCATATTTCTATTCGCTCTTCAGCTCAGCGCAGCCGCAACCTCCCCAGTACGTGATGTGAATGATAATTACTTCTCATAACTCGATATTTAAATTTTCTAACTTCGATAGGTTTTGATTTGTAACTAAGTTATTTTGTGTTATATAAAAATTAGAACCAACCGAGGTCATCGTGGCGTAGCCGTTGTGATGTAGCGTCTGGTTGTAAACCATGTTTAATATATTTATTCAAGTATACGTTTAGTACACGTGAAACGTATACTAAACTTACTAAACTAAAATCTTTATTGTTGAAGTCGCCCGCTTGATTTAAATTCTTATGTAAATCACTAAGGCTAACATTAGCGCAGAGGCACAAGTGTACGGCTGTAAACGCAACAGGTGGTGGGTTCGATTCCTACTCCAGAAAATAAAATATTTAATATTTTTCATTTCCTCGTTCTCGCCTCCAGAATTCGGCGAACGTGGGGAACCAAAATATCTTAATGGGAACAGAGTCTCTTAAAAAAAATAAAAAAATAAAAACACTAGGGAATGTTTGTAATGAAAATGAGTTACATAAATGATCGCATGGAGTCTACTGGTCTGGAGGACTGCCATTGAGATGCGTAAGACGTCGTGTTCTTTTGTACTTATTTGCCATCTTTCATTCATTCTATTGTAAGAGACTATATAAAATATTATTAGTTTTGAATATTATAGAAGTATGGAGTAACAATATAAAAATAATAATGTACGAACAAAATTGAAACTGTGTATGCAAAAGAAAATAGACTTCCATTTCGAAATTTTTTTGAGTTATAAGTGGGTTGAAGAGTATTATTTATTATGTATTTTTTTTACACTTTATTACCTTACATTTTCTAAATATATTTTATATTTTAAACGTTTGTATCAAAAAATATTTAAAAACGTTAATGTTTAATCCAAACATGTTTTATTAAACGTGATAGGTGGTAGGTTCGATTCCTACTAGAGGAATTGAAATATATAATAATTTAATTTCCTTTCTCGCGGCTTTTAATTCCGCCAGTCTTCAAGCAATGCTCCAAAAAATCGGCGGAACACTTTCCCCACAGAACGGAAAAGCTTATTGGGAAAAGGGCATTCTAACACTAGGTTCCCAAATTTCTCCTGCCTACCCTGCCACGTGCAAGATACAACGTAGAGCTAAAAGCATAAAATAATCGTTTTGCAAAACAACTAAGCGGCTGAAAGCTTCAACGGTATTTTTCATTTTCTGAGGCATCGCTCAACTGATTGTGTAATTACCGTTCTTTCCTGTAGATTTCAAAAGATTTGCTATGACTTAATGGAATGATATTTAAAAGGTTATTTTTAATCGTTTGTTTTTTAGATTAACGACAGAAGCTAGTGTCAATATACTCTGTTCTTCATTTTCTACTCCGGTTATTGAACATTATTGAACACGCCTAAGGACATACACACTTTATGTTTTTTTTAGCTTCACGCTGTATCCCGCTAGCAGAAGTGTAAGTTGAAGCAAACTAATGATAAGACGTGCTTATTGACAGACGGAACTCAATGCCGCGCTAACTTAGAGCAAGTGCTAGAACTTAATTATGAAGGCTTAGTCTACTTTTTAACATAAAAAAATGTAACGTAAGGTTACATATTTTATTATTTTGAGTTAAGGTATTTTTATTTTAACGACATATACAAGCCAATAGTGGCACAGGGGCAAAAGCGTGTGACAGTAAACGTGACATATTGTGGGTTCGATTCCCACTCGAGAAAAAGGAATATTTAATATTTTCAATTCAGTTCCGCCACTCAAGAATAACTCAAGAATTCGACGGAAATTGGAGAACGGAGTGCTTTTACACTAAGCTCCCTCTGCTTACCCTTAAAGAATAATAAATATACAGATAGACAGGCTCAATTATTGTGGATTCAATAGCAGAACAAAATGTTCTACGAACGAATATTCAAAATATTTTCATTTTCCAGTATTTCAACACGAATTTCTTTGTAAAGTCTGGCTATAATATACGATCAGTTTATTTATAAAGGCAGGATAAAAAGATCTTCATTTTTCTTTATTTGTTCAATGCAAATTTGTGAAAAATAGCGCAAATATATTCAGAAAATTGATATTTGAAAAATTTAATAACGTATATAAGACTTTTCTATTACTGAGTGATCGACCGACAAGGCACAGCCAAAGCTATGTGGCATAGAACTTCGAAATTTTGCATATAGGTTCCTTAGGAAGTATTGAGGAACACTAAAAGAGGATTTTTCAAAATTCTTACGGGAATAATAAAATATAGTATAATAAACATAAAAATATAACATTTCAAAATCCATACTAAAGTTTCACTGGTACTGTAGTAACTTCCCGAATCGCTGTTTTGTATAATGACGGCAATTGGCCTAATTTCTTAATATCACGCAAAACTAGAAAGAAATCGTTATCTCTTAAATGTCGAAAATCAAAATGAATATTTAATATTTTTCTAGCTAACAATCCAAAAAAACCGTTGAAAATGTGTTATACGAGTTAAATGTACTTTTCGACTAGCTTTCCTCTGCGGCTTTGCTCCCGTGCAAATAAAACCAAGAGATACGCATGACACTGACACAAGTAAAGTGGTTTACATTGACACGATTAATATTTTCTTCTATAGTTTTCCCTGATAAATTAACTATCCAACTACATATTTTCAATGCGAAGAAGTAGTTTCTGAGATTAGACTGTTAACCAAATAAACTCTACAGCTTACTGGTATGATTAGTATAGAGTATAGATTTTTTTGAATTTAGCTTAAATTAAAACTACAAAATGTAAGATGTTGTTTATACCATTTTTCTATGAAGGATTTAGACCCCAGGACTTTACTCTATGTATTCTCGAAAAATAATTATACTTTTATAAAAATATATAGTTTTTTTTCTTTCAAATTGATATTTTCTTAGAAGTACCGCATCCTCGTGAAATCCGCTTGAAAATGACAAAAGACATTTACGTTTACGAGTAACATCATACCATTGTAGCTTCGAGCCTTAAGTACGTATTTTGTGGTAAAGGTTTTTTTGGAAAAATGTACTTTGAGATATACATTGGAATTAGATTATATAATGTTTTTTTAGATAATATATGACGTAGTTTAAACTTCACAAAGGTTGGTTCAAATTCTGCTACGAGAAATGCTACGAGTCGTGCTAATCTGATATTCTATTAGTGAAATGAGAAAAAAGGCAGTGACATAATAATAACTATCATAATGTTATGTTTATTTACTCAAAGCTTGAAATATTTTTTTAGCCTCACGGTGCATCCCGGATATAGCAAAGTAGGCAAAGGTAACCCAGAAATATTTTCTTAATAAAAATTTAAAAAAAAAACTACTAAACTATCCCTTTAATATCTCAAGTTACTCAAATTCAAATTTGGAAAACCAATGCTATTATGGTAAGACCAGAGAATATATAAAAATATACACATAAATATGATTTACATACAAAACTTCTACGAAACTTGGAGATGGATTGTTTAAAATTTACTTTTAACCTTGCTAAAAACTAAAAAAAAACAGCTATAAAAATATGATTATCGAATGAAATATATAGCAAAATATAGTAAAATTTAAGCAAAATGTACAAATACCTGCAACCATTTGATCCTAGTGATATTCTCCTCTGTGACGCTCAAAGCTTTCCGCTCACCCAGCTTGTACGACTCATCGTAGTACATGTACTCAGTGAACGTCAACCCACTAGTGGTGTACTGTTGTATGAAATATATCGATATAATCCCGTTTACGATATCGTGCTGGATAATCCATCAACATTTGATAGGAACGGGAAATGGATTAGGAAAATTTGGTGTTTGTATTATGCCGATTGGACCCTTCAATCGACCGCCGCATGTTTGCGGACCCTGGTGTTCTGCGAGCTGAGATGAGACGGTTTTTGTGAAGATTGTGATCAGTGTGATGCTGAGTAGCTGTTGTATTGATAGCCTGGAACAAAGAAAATAATATTTATTAATTTTATTGGGAATTTTTTTTATTAAGGAATTTGTCGTTTGTGAGAGTTACCGTAAATCGTCGTAAGTAAAGTGTTGAGTGGCGGAACTCAACGCCGCGATTTGCCTCGTAACCAGAGCAAGGAAATGAAAATCTACATTTATAATATAATCGTAACTAATCCGTGTCTATACATAGAACATATATCAGAGAGACTTTGTGCATTTTGTCTTAAGAAAGTAATATATTGTATCTTTTCAAGTGTAAAAACTTTTTATCTTATCTAAAAGACAATTATCAGCTTCACGCTGTAACCCGCACACAGCAGGGTAGGCAGAGGGAACCTAGTGCTAAGACATTGCCCACTTTCCACCGAGTTGCAGATGCATAGCGTATTGAGTGGCGGAACTCAACGCCGCGCTTTTGCCTCGACACCAGAGCGAAAAAATGAAAATATAAATGTAAGGAAATCTTTTATTTCTTCGAGTGGGGATCGAACCCACAACCTGTCGACTTTACACTCACACTCTGTGCCACAGCGCCCAGTCGTTGATCAACATAATAGAACTCAAAACAATTATTTTCAATATTGTTGTCTGCTTATCTGTCACAGAACCACGAGAATTGACCCAACAATCTATCACATTAACAGTCACACGCTGGTGCCACTTCACCACTACAGGCCTCCATATTTTTTAAATATTTTTTATTCCGTGTTTTTATTTCATTATATAAGCGTGGCTAAAACCAAGCTGTACGTGACGAAAGTAGGTCTGGCCATTCTAATTTACTAACGACACTTGCGTCCTTTGGGACAAAACGCCTGAATGTGCACACCGTGTTCGATGCAAAATGTATTTTTGAAATTCCAAGAGCTTAAAACACTTCATAAGTTCGATACCGTTTTCTTAACATTCAAAAATAATAGCGTGTACCTTACTAAGCTTAACAGTTGTGGGTTTGTATTGAAAGCAAATGGATATATATATATAAAACTGGCTAAGTGAGAGTCGGAATCGCCCACCGAGGATTCCGTACGTTTTGGATTATAGGTCAACGGAAAGTACAAGTTAAAAAAATTGACAAACTTAAGTTCTATTTTTCCCTGCTTCTGCTGACATTGCGCTTAATTTTAATAGAAGAAAATGAAACCAATTTGAAAATAATCATTCCCCTGAGTATGATTCGAAGCCACAACCATCGCATTCACAGCCACTGCGCACCGACCATCTGTTTATAATATCAAACAAAATTCCCAAAGGTACCTAAACACTGATTGGAATATTCCAGACTGTCTGATCCATGAATATTTCATAAATCGATGGTAAACTTGTAACTTGTTCCCTTTTTTAATTTCAGCATAGTTAGCTGCGATAGATGATGTCAGTTATCTCCAGTGCCATAGTCAATTTGCATTTTCAAACCATTAATATTCTTTGCTTTATGATAGTAATTGAAATTATATTGTGTAATTGTATGTGATATTTAAATTTGATAATATATTAAATAATAATTATTAATTACTAATAAGATCTATAGACATCGTTCAAAAATATTATTTACATCCATAGATCCATAGATATTTTTTTACTTAATATTCTGTATTGAGCTCCACCAATCGTGACCTATAAAATAACCTTTCTTTGATTTGTTTCACTTTTATCTCATGCCTTCATGAATAGGGTATAGGTCCACCTATTCTTAATAATCTATACGTAAGAAGCAATATGTTGTTTAGTTTTATACTGAAAATTTACCCAAAAACAATTCAAGCCCACGATCATCGTGACCTACACTATTTTAAATATAAAAAAAAATAAAATCAGCTTCACGCTGTATCCAGCACCGCAGCAGGGTAGGCAGAGGGAACCTAATGTTAAGACACTCCGTTCCCCACTTTCTCCCGAGTTCTGGAGAGATTGCGTGTTGAGTGACAGAACTCAACGACGCACTTTGCCTCGACACCAGAGCGTGAAAATATAAATGAATGAAATGAAAATATATCCTCTTCTCATATGATAAATATTTTTCTCACAATACATTCTTCGAGGCATTAGAGTTATCTATTTAAACCTCTTCTATCCGATTCTATAGTCCACATTGATTTTATCCCGTATTTGTCACCGTCTATCCGTTATATGAAAAAAAAATTAACTTTTCTTATATCAAACCAATTTAACCCATTGAAAACCTATTTTTTTTATTTAAAATAGATAGAGATTAATGACAGTAAATAGAACACTAAGACCAATCGACAAGTTTGACTTCCGAAATCCTCAATTAAACGGAACTTTTATCCAGTATAGCTTGAAATAAATAAATTTCTCAATTGTTCATTCATATTGATCTAAAATATCTGCTTTATATAAAGGTGGTGGCGGTACTCAGTTTTGGATCGGATTTAAATTTTATTTCCGGATAAAATACTAAAAGAATACTGCACCGTATTTTAGCATATTTTATGAAAAGAAATTCGATATTTAAAAAAAAACACGGCTATTGATTTAAGCCTCATGCATTATATTAAAAAAGTATAGAAATCATTAACAAAGCAGAGGAGATCCTAAAGTCCTGTTTTAATATATGCACCTACATGAGACTCGTCTTGGCGCAGGGACAGAAGCGTGAGACCGTAGACGCGACAAGTTCTAAGTTCAATTACAACTTAGGAAATGAAATATTTAAAAATTTTCATTTCTCTCGCTCGCTCTGGTAAGGAGGCAAAGCGTGACGTTGAGTTCCACATCTCAACACGCAATACCTCCAAAATTCCGCGGAAAGTAAGAAACGGAAGAATTATTACGGTTATTTGGAAAAAAAAGCATCGCCATTTTCCCCGCATTAGAGTAGTCAGAGGGATCCTAACGTTCACATTATACGTTCAATTTTCGAAACATTGTGTATTAAGTAGCGTAACTCAACACCGCGTTTTGTCTATAACAGCGGGAGAATTAGTATAATTTAAATAAAATTTACCCGAGTGAGAATCGAACTCACATACATAGCGTTTACAGTCAGCATTATTTGTTAACTTTAAAATAGATTCACTATAAAATATCTTAAGCTTCTTTCTTAGCTAGTCCATTACTTATATTTAATTTAACATATTAATCTTTGTACGGACCGTCAACGGCTAGTAGTCAACGGTAGATAGATATATAAACAAGTAATGACGTTGTGACACTTTGACGAATGACGAGACCAAGCTATCAAGGAGATTCCAGTATCTTGTGAATACTCAATCTTCGCTCACCTGTTCTTGTTACTTAATGTTCATGTTGCAGTATCATTAAAGTTTAAAAGAGGTCACCATAGTTCATTAGCACAAATTCTTATCGTAAAAATGACAGTTGTGAGTTCCATTTCCATTCGGGAGAGTGAAATACTTGATATTTTTATATTCTTCTGGTCTTTTTGTATGGTCTGGTGACGGCGATAAGCGCGGCATAGAGTTCCACTACTCAACAAGCAATGCCCCCAGAATTCAGTAGAAGGGGAATGTGGAGGAATATTAGGTTTCCGGGTTCCCTTTGTCTACTCTGTTATGTGCGGGAGATAACCTGAAGGAATTAGTAATAATAAAGAGAGCGTCGTGGTACAGCGTCTCAGCATCTGATTGTATGCGCGACGGTTGTGGGTTCAATTTCCACTTGCAATAGTTAAATATTTTCAATTGCTCACGCTAATCTCAGGTAACCATAAAGAAAGTTGTTGAGTTCCACCGCTAACTAAGTACGAATTTTAAAAAATCTGGCTGATTGTTGAGTTGCAGAGCTAGAATCCACGCTTAGGCTAATTAGATGGAGAAATCGAAATCCAAAGTCCATTTCTCTGCGTCGTCTTCTAAAGACATTTTTGTCTAAAAATATTTCATACAAGTAGGTTGTACATCTCAGTGTACTCTGCGTAAAATAAAATAAATAAAAAAAAACAATTTATTTTAAAAAATGTTTTCTATATCTTCTTAATATATATTTTTTTAACTTGATCTCTAATAAAATTTCAAGGTAATATACGAAAGTTCAAGCTTCAACATAGGATGAAAATAATTTACATAGGAATGCCTTGCAAACAGTGTACGTAAATAATTTGGTTCCTAATAACAACATCTCTTGTTATATAAGGAACCACGTACAATTGGCAATACGGGTGGAATATCAATGGAAGGTTTGTTATTAGTAGTGGAATATCTTACTTGTGAGGTTATACGAGTATTATTGTTAGCAAGTTGTTGTGAGATTTCAAAATGTGACTTGCCTGCATTTGAAAATATTGAAATATTAAATATTTAGTTTCCTCGAGTGAACATCAAACCCACAACCTGAAGCATTTACAGTCGCACGCTTTTGTGCTTGCTTACGCTGAGTTTATGCTGTGTTTTTCTCAACAAATCCTAGTTATCTAATTTCAAATTAATTAGTATCCCGCTCATAGTATGCTAGGTAGAGGGAACCTAGTATTAAGACACTCTGTTCCCCATTTTCCGCCGAATTCGCGAGGCATTGGGTGAACTCAACGCTGTGTTTTCACCTTGTTACCAGAGCGAAGAAATGAAAATATTTATAAATAATAATTAATTCTCCAGACTCGAACTCACTACTGTCACGTTTATAGTTACACATTTGTGCCACGATAGCTTCTAGAATGTTAGTGGATTATTAAATTAATATTTCTAGACTATACAACTTTGTGTCTGCTGGGATTGCTTCAATTCTAGATACAGACGTGCCTGCCTTAAGAGCGGAGGGGACAGTTGGGACGTGGTCATGTACAATTTTGAAACTAACTCTACACCAGTTATTTAGCGCTCTTTTGGTATAATAATATAATATTATAATGCACGTTTGTATATAATAAGAAGTTGCTATTTATAAATGAAGTAAAAGATGCAGAATTTTTAACTGACGTAAAGATATTTAGATTTTTTAGGTTTATTTCTTATTGATTCCTGAAAAAAATGTATAAGGTCTAAGGTATGTATCTTTAAATTTCATCATTAGACCAGCTGTGTATTTTAATATTAGGTAGCGTTGTAACAAAAGTAAAAAAAAGTATCCGTTTTTTTAAGTAAGTGGATAAGCGTGTAAGCTAATAATTAATCTATGAGGTAGTTGTTCAATGATATTTAAGAAACGAAAAACAATAAAATAATTTTAATTTTCAGTAATATAATATGTTATAATACAGGCAACACATTTAGAATTCCATGGAATGGGGAAAACTTAAGAGTCTTAATGGGGACGGAATGTCTTAGCGCTAGGTTTCCATATTCCATCTACCTACTCTACTACGTGCGAGATAGATCCTAAAATAATAATAATAATTATATTACATATTCACTCAATTATGTAGGACATATGAATGTTATTTAGATGTAAAGCTCTAGCATTTCTAATGTAATTTCATATTGCAATGATGAAATAGATGTGGATATTGCATTAACACTTGGTAATGTATGGAGTGAAATTATAATATGTATTTTTAGGTGCAGTAGTTTAATCATATATGTGATAATTTATTGTTCAATTCTTGTTATATGTATGATATGCATATTAAAAATGTTTGTCTGTTTGTCTATTTCAGTTGAACAAAACGCGNAAATGTTTGTCTGTTTGTCTATTTCAGTTGAACAAAACGCGGTGTTAGTTTTCGTTATCTAACAATAAAATGTGAAATTAATTGAATATTTAAATATGTTTTAAAATATTATGTAGCATTTGATTCATATGTATTTAGTATACTTATCAAAAACAGTTCGAACAAACCATACAAGATATCAATTTACAGTCTAGCCAAAAAAATCCAGCAAAAACTAACACTCTATCTATATATTTTACAAAGAAAATATAAAAAAATCCAAAACCTTGTGATTTTTAAATTTTCAGAACAAAACACCATTTGGCACTATTCGAAGTCACGTATGACCAGTATCTTCTCTAACTCGAGTTCTATGTAACTTAAGGACAAGGAAGCTGCAATAAAGAATAATACATATTTGCACTCGACGCAGAATTCGGCACCAAAGTGGTAATAACCAAAGGAAAATAGATAAATGGAATTCACTAACATGTTAAATTTAGTGTAAGAGTGATAATGGTTCAACTAATTTAGTAGGACGTCGCCAGAGTTCGATGAAACGTGAATGTTATCTGATTTTATAAAACAAATGGACGGTTTTTATTTAAATTCAGCCGATTTTATTTTGTCAGCGTTAAAACAGCTTTTAGATTAATTAAAACCACCAACCGACCTTACACGCGCCTCACTGAACACAATATCTTTGTTGAGGGAAAAATATATATTTGTTAGTATTTCCTGATTTTGATTGCCAAAGTATCGCACTTTGGCACGCAGTACCTCTAAATTGGTGAAAAGTAGAATAAATATTATAATTTAATTTAATAAATATAATAATTTAATGTTATTTTTAAATATGAATCAAATAATAANGTAGAATTCGGCACCAAAGTGGTAATAACCAAAGGAAAAGTCGATAAATGGAATTCGCTAACATGTTAAATTTAGTGTAAGAGTGATAATGGTTGAACTAATTTAGTAGGACGTCGCCAGAGTTCGATGAAACGTGAATGTTATCTGATTTTATAAGACAAATGGACGGTTTTTATTTAAATTCAACCGATTTTATTTTGTCAGCGCTAAAACAGCTTTTAGATTAATTAAAACCACCAACCGACCTTACACGCGCCTCACTGAATACGATATCTTTGTTGAGGGAAAAATATGTATTTGTTAGTATTTCCTGATTTTGATTGCCAAAGTATCGCACTTTGGCACGCAGTACCTCTAAATTGGTGAAAAGTAGAATAAATATTATAATTTAATTTAATAAATATAATAATTTAATGTTATTTTTAAATATGAATCAAATAATAAAAATGTATATTGCAATGTAGTTTCATTTTGCTATATTTTCTTGAACAATACGTACACGTATTGTTGTACACTGGAGCAAATCTGAAAGATAAAATGTAAGAAGTAATCTTTCATTTTATCTTTTAGATATATAAATATGGCATCCTTGCATTATTTACATTACATTATTTACATTACATTATTTAGGTGTTTTATTATTTGTTAAAATTGTAGAGTAGAATTTATTCACCAACTGATTAAAGTATGCTATTAAGTTCTTCTGCTTGATCGTAGTTGGACGATTACAATACAAGTTTTTGCTGTATTGACATTTAAAATAATAAAATTTACAAAATTCCGTGCAACAAATTAAATGTTTTGTTTTAAAACTGAACTTTTTATTTCAAAATAAATCATTTTATTATGAATTTTATACATAATAATCAATAAAAAGTTTACAATGTTTAAGTTTACAGTTATTTGAGGCCAGTCGTGGCACAGAAGCACAAGTATGTTGCTATAAGCACGACAGCTTATGGGTTTGATTCCCACTTGAGGAAATGCAATATTTAATATATTCATTTTTTCGCTCCGGAAACGCTCAGGACGGAAATCACGAACGCGCAATGCGTCGACAGGCAAAGCGCGTCTTTGATTTCCGTCACTCAATACGCATCGAATCCAGAACTCTGCGGAAAGAAGGAAGAGTGTCTTAGCACTACGATCCCTCTACCTGTAGCAGTGGCTACATGCGGGATCAGCGTAAAGCTGAAAAAAATCTTCATATTTCCGAGTAAGTTAAAATATGCAATTTATTTTTTAATTATAAATAATATTAGCCACTTTAAAACGTTTCACACATATAAAGTCCACTAAAGGGATTGTATAATTAGTCCTTACTCAGAATTATTAATTAAAACAAAACATGTAGTGACTAAAATTGAATAAATAATATGAAGCCCGGTCCCTGTAGACATTACCAATGTAAATATTAATTTCACAGTTAACTAGATGAAGATAACGAAGAGACCGACCTTGTTACGTGTACAGCAGTCAAACGATGAATCTTGGTACATTTCCTGTGTTCTCTGTTCGCATTATATTTTTTTGTCAGCTTCACGCTACATTTTTTAGTGTTAAGACATTTCATGCCCTCAATAAGACAAAGGGCGGCGTAAAATTTTGCCACTCAACACGCAATATCTCCAGAATTCGACGAAAACTGGGGAAAGAAAGTATCTTAATGGAAACGGAGTATCTTAACACTAGGTTCCCAGGTTCCCTTAGCCTATCTTCCTATTTATGGAATACAGCGTGAAAATAAAAAAGTTAACTCTTAAAATACAATTGAAAATTGTATTTTAAGAGTTAACTTTGTTAGTAGAATATACTAACTATTCATTAACTTATCACAAAAAGAAGTACAATTGAAAAGAGTTACAGCCGCGATCTTAAAGAAGCTAGCTCGTTAGAATAAAAATGAAAATCAAATGTAATAACCAAATGTATGTTGAGGCCAGTCGTGGCGCAGCGGCACGAGGTGTGACTGTAAAGCCGATTGGTTGTAGGTTCGATCCCCACTCGAGGAGATGAAATATTTACTTAAATTTATATTTCCATTTCTTCGCTCTGGTGTCGAGGTTAAGCGCGGCGTTGAGTTCTGCCACTCAACACGCAATGCCTCCAGAATTCGGCAGAAAGTGAGGAACGAAGTGTATTAACACTAGGTTCCCTCTGCCTACCCTGCTGTGTGCGGGATACAGCGTGAAGCTGATTTATTTTATTTTTTTTTAAATGTAATAAGGTCCAGGTTAACTGAACCCGCGGCCACTGTGCGGGTAAAGCGTCTTAAAACTACGAATGTTTTTTTTCTCATTACTGAACAATACTTAGCCGTTCTAACTAAACGATTTAAAAAATGTCGAGATTTTCGTTGCCTTTGTGTGAACTTTCTTTATGAATCTAGTTCTCTTTTTTTACCGTCTTTCATGTACTGGCGATATGCTAATTAAAAAGAACTAAATTGCTTAACTCCTATTTGTTAAGACAATACAGCTTTAACTGTGAAATTTTTACTCTATAGGTATCAGAATTGGTGTATGTTAGATCGTAGGTTCAATTTCTCATTAGGCACAAAGATTTATATAATGATATGTTTCGATTTCACGCTGTATCCCGTATGTAGCGTATATGTAGAGTAGATAGTGTTAAGACACTCCGTCTGGCCTTATATTTATATTATTAGAAGTATTAGTTATATTAATATATAAGACTGTAATTTTTTGCTGCTTCACGCTGTATACAATAGTGTACACAGAGCGAACCTAGCGAACCCAGCATACAATAGTGTACACAGAGAGAACCTAATAATAAGACATTCTATTCCCCACTGTTCCCCATTTTTCAAGACATTGCGTATTGAGAGACGTTACTCAGCGCTGCAGCTTTTACCGTACTAAAGAAGCGTTTGCGACTATATTTTATATGGCTTATGTAAGAAAATCCAAAATTACTAGCAACGCATAATATACATAAATATAACATATATTCTACACTGCCTCAAATTGAGCTTCACGTTGATACTTAAATTTTCAACAGAACCCGCCTAATGATAGGGCAACGAGGTTCCTTAGCGCCCTAATTTCTCCAAGAACACTAATTATGTCCTTAAGGCGGTAATAACTCTTGTCAAAGACAGTCATATGTAGTGACGATATTACTTTGTTATCTTATGACGGAATACTTACTATGGTAATTGTGTTGTATTCTTTAATTTTATATATTTAAATTCAACCACTTAAAGGATATGATAACCAGGTTATAGCTGTGGCTTCGCATGTATGGTGAAATAAAAATAAATATATTCCTTTTATGGTTTTGTTTATTTTTGTTTTTGTATTTGTCTTTTTTATTATTTTTTAGCTTGTAGCTGAGCGTAGCAAAGCTCTTACTGATCAAAAGTGTGTTTCGTTGTAATGCTACTTCTCCTAGAAATTTTGCAGGAATGTTGTGGATGACACGGTAATCCCACCGAAGTAGTTCAGTGACAATTGTAATTGTAGTTTTTGAGTAAAAGGTCAAAATGTGTCCCATAGGGTTAAGCTGTGGAACGTTTTGAAATTCACGCGCACAGATTGAACTTTGACTAACCTAACCCAGTGCGAGCGGACAAAACAGAAACGCAACATTTTACGCAACATAGCTCAGCTCCATCCGCCGTGCACAGCATGTGGCGGATCTTAGTTTAATTTGTATTTTAGGATAAATCGGTTATAAATTTTCATTGAATTGTTTTGAATTTGAGGCCAGTCGTGGCGCAGGGGCACAAAGTGTGACTGTAAAACCGACTGGTTGTGGGTTCGATCCGCACTCGAGGAGATGAAATATTACAAGGAAATCAAGAGTGCAGAGTTTTCGCACCAGTTTTCTACGGAAAAAAGTTCTAATATTAAGTTTCTAATACTTTTAATAACATAAAATGCCGATCATACATAGTATTACTAAATAAAATATTACGAAGGCAACACAATGTTTAAATGTTAAACTGATTGCTAAGGTAAATTACAGAGGAAATTTGATCCTGTCTCCTCTCATAGGAATACCTCTACAACGGATCTCTTTGCACTCCCAAAGGCATTACACCTGGATTTATGTGTTGCGAAAATTTGTACTGAATGTTAAAGAATTTATTTATTTTAAAAGTCAAAGAAGTTATAGGTTTGTTATTATTTTGAGAAAGTAATAATTGAGATATATAATCACTATAAAAGAACATATTTTATGGAGAACTAATAAAATATTCTATAATAAATTCGGCAATTTTTCAACAGTAAAAAAGTTCATAAAAACTCAAATTTTGTGAAAAATTTCTGTAGGGGACAGTGCCCTGTGCCTACTTGGGTAGGGAATACTGCCTTTCCTGAATTATAGAAATAAAAGAATGGACTTTATAAATAAATATATATTCAAATAAAAGTAGCCTGACAATGATAAAGACTGTGCGGGACTTGAAATGAATAAGGTTAAAATGTAAGTGAGGACGTGTCCCGGTCGCTCCGGCCGTCCCTGCTCCCCCGCCGTCGCTCCGTCGCCGCGCCCCGCTCTAAAGACGCGCGATGCACTGCCCGCGCGCAATGGCAGACGCAGTGTCCTCAACAGTTTCAATTATTGGTATGTAGATTGTAAGCAAAAAAAAAAGAAACGATGGTATTTTCATTTAATTTATTTCGTATGTAACGAAATAAATTAAATGAAAATATCTACCTACGCGTCAAAATGTTTATAAATTTCATTCTTCTTTACTCTTCAGAATTTTTAGAGTTCCGTACTTCGAAAAGTAAACAAGGAACCCGTATAGAATCACTTTGTTTGTCCTTTTGTCAAGACCACTATGTCACTTATTTCACGATCGCGAGGAGGAAATTTTAATTTTATCTCCTGTATTTATTATATCAATTGTAAATACCTACTCTTACATAAGCACTATGTTACTAATTATTAGTTAAACCAATTGTCGGCTCTTAGACTATCACGTTCTACTAAATTACGTACATTTGATCCCTTGACATCTCACTAGGGACCCCATACAAGTATACACCACTTCTCGAGCAATCTTGACGCGTGAATGAGCCCAGATTATTTTGTTGTAGGAATTTTCTGGAAGGTATTTACATATACAATGAGGTCTATGTTTTATATATTAAATACAAATATTAATAAGTTTCACAAAGGTGGAGGTTCTATATTCGATAACTATATTTTTATGTATGTCTCTCGATTTTGTCATTTGTGGGAAAAATTATAATTTTCTTTAATTACAGCGGTGTAGCGGTAGGGTGGGAGGCTGACTCACCGCGTGATTATGTGATGGAAATATTTTTTCATTTTTTTTATTTATAGATGCTGTCGTGGCGTAGGGCAACAAGGGTGCGGTGCGAGGGATCGATTCCCACTCGGAGGAGTGAAATATTTAATATTTTCATTTTTTCGCTATGGTGACGATACAAATCACGACGTTGAGTTCCACCAATCAACACGTAAGTATATAAAAAATATGACGATTAATTTCATTCGTTTACCTAAATTATACCAAATGTAATAAATGTAATAACCACCAAATGTAATAACATTTATCTTAAATATACAGTAAAATTATAGCTCAAGATGATTTCGTATAATGAGAGAAGATTTCTATTAAAATATAATACGTTAAGTAAATTTGTGGCGGTCGTTAGAAAACAAGAAAACCTTCTGCGAAATGAAAACTCGGAATCATAATCAGAAGTATGACAAGCTTATTAAATAGAGATCAGCCAAGCGTGTGACTGTAAGCACTACAGGTTGTAGATTCGATTTTTAATCAAGAAAGGAGATTAAATATTTCAAATTTTCATTTCATTTTGACATATTTACTTACATTTTCATTTTTTCGCTCCGGTGTCGAGGTCGCCACTCAAGACGCAATGACTCCAGAACTCGCGGAAAGTGGTGTCTTACAACGGTGTCTTTCCTCTGCCTTCCTCTGTGTGCTGGATACAGCGTGAAGCTAATTTAATTTAATTTTAAATTTTCATTTTCTCGCCCTGGTAAGGAGGCAAAGCGTGACGTTGAATTCCATCGCTCAACACGCAATACCTCCAGAATTAAGCGGAAAGTGAAGAACGGAAGTGTCAGAATGGGCAACGAAATGTCTCAACGCAAGGTTCCCAGGTTCCCTCTGCCTACCCTGCTATGTAAGTAAATATGTAAATTCTAAGTTTAAATGTAACAAAGATATCTATACCAAATCTTCTCCTAGCTATGCTTGTGGCTTCACCCGCAACTCCTCTTTATTCCCTTCTCTTATCAGATGGAAATAACTAGGAGTTATCCGTCATGATCGCGAAAGCTCTTACTCAAGCTCTCCTGCCATCGAAACATTTCTCACTGCAACATCTCTCTTGTGGGTTATAGCGTGATGTTATATAACCTACAACCTTCCTTGATACATGGACTATCCAACACAAAACAATTTTCTTAATCCTAACCAACAGTTGCTGAGATTAGTACGTTTAAGCAAAGTATGAAACAAATTTCAGTTTTATATAATAATATTAATATAGATATGTAGAGAAGTATAAATAATACTCCTACATCTCAAAGCATTAAAATTTACATTTCTCCGCTGAAAAGTTTATGCCGAATTTTAATATTTAAATAATATGGACAATATTAAGCATACAGTATAGACTTACGCCCAATATTAATAACCTATCTCCAATATTAGATAGGTTATTAATATTGGGCGTTAGTATTTAAGGTATTTAATATATGATGTGACAAGAGCTAATAGTTCTTCATAGTGCTGAGACTTCACTTCGTTGGCAAAAATCAATTTTATGCAAACTTTAGTGTCATCATATATTCACAATGCTTCTTGTGTCTTTTGTAGTGCACTTGAAATATTTCATTATAGATTTAAGATGTTTCAATATATTTGTGAATCTAGACCAATCATGTTCGACTACTTTCCCAAAATATATCATCTATTTGTTTTGTATGAAAGCTATATTTCTCAGGATCTCCTATAGTATTATAGGGTATAATTCTTATTAACTCCATGCTGCATCCCGCACTCAGCAGGGTATACAGAGGCAACCTAGTGACAAGGCACTCCGTTTCCCATTTTCCGCCGCATTATGAAGGCATTGTGATTTGAGTGGCGGAACTTTGCCTCGACACTAGAGCGAAGAAACGCAAATAGAAATTTAAATAAATATTTCATTTCCTTGAGAGGAGATCGAACCCACAACCAGTCACACACTTGTGCCGCTGCTCCACGACAGGCCACAATGCAATGCTTAGTTAGCCTTACATAAAAAAATAACAATTTTATAACCAAATTGAATTCTGAGTTCTGCCACTTAACACGCAATGCCTTCGGTAGAAAGTGGGGAACGGAGTGTCTTACACTAGTTAGTGTTAAGACACTACGTTTCCTATTTTCCGCCAGATCTGTAGGCAAAGAGTGTTGAGTAACGAAACTCAACGCCTGACTTTGCCTCGTTACTAGAGCGAAGCAATGATAATATCTATATATAATTATTTATTTTCTCAAGTGAGGATTGACCCACAACCGTCACGATTACAGTCACACGCTTGTGCCAGTGCGCCACGACGGCCTCAAACATTATTATTAAAATGAATAATAATAAACGGAATATACATCGCGCTATTTCAACGGAAAATTGCTAAGGTTTCTGTGTGCGTTGAATGAAGCGGAATATTAGAGCAGGCCTCGTGGGGACTAAGGCTTAGAATTCTGGAGGCATTGCGTGTTGAGTGGTGGAACTCAACACCACGCTCTGCCTTGCCATCAGAGCGAAGAAATGAAAATATTAATTATTTTATTTCCTCGAGTGGGCATCAAACCCACAACCTGTCGAATTTACAGTCACACGCCACGACTAAATAATAAATACATGAAAGAGAAAAATTCATAAATACACGAAAAAGCCTTTTTTGATATTATTAGCTTATAATTAAATGTTCTACAGTAATCATTTCTAATGTTTACGGATGGAGATAATAACCTGTTGTCTTAGTAAATACTTTAATTATTATAATGAAAAGAGCTCCCTAATTACTTTTAGGGAGTGTTTCGCTTGATACTGTCCTGGTAAATCTTATTTTTTTTATATCGTAATAAGAAAAAGTAAAAGCTTGGATCATTTACTTAATTTATCTATTTCTTATATGCTACTTTATTTATTTAATAAATTATGTACAGTAACTAAAATAAGATTCAGGCCATTGTAGCGCAATGGGTCAGTTATCGGCTCTACAAGTGATAGTATTGGTTTTATCCTCACTTTGAGTAAATAAATTTGTCCATATGATTTCCGCCATTTAACACGTAACATCTAGAATGGGGTAGATAATTACAGATTAGAGTACCTTAACATTAAGTTCTCTCTGCCTTTTGAAAAAAAAACTATCATCAAAATTACCTGTTCTTCAGTTTTCGATCGAAACTCTATCTTGCTTATTTCCTACCTAAGAATTAATTTCTTCGATGGGGATTCCCCAAACTTACCATTAATACGTTTACAATGTCCTACTGATTCAAAATGGTCTTTTGACTGATATACAAATAATTATTTAAAATTAACACAGAAATGATGACTTACTACTTTTTTTTGACATTTTTATCAACTCCAAATGTAATTTAGTAATTTCGAAGTAATAAAAACGACTTTACCGCCCAACTTTCCTAAGTTTTAATCTTTCAAGCCAGTCGCCAGGCACCACGAATCAATCATGCTGAGACGAATGAGTTGTCATAAGTTACTTTATAGAGTTCCTAAAGCAATATAATACCAATAAAGAAATTAACCAAGAAGCTTTGTCTATATAGATCTTTTTATTTTCTATAGGAAGAGGATAAAAATAATAAAATTTGCAATAAATAAGATTCAGAAAATTTACATCACGTGTAAATTTTAGAGTATTCACGTCAAAATAGCGGAGAGACAGTTGGACGTCTTCCTTTTTATTTTGCAAAGTAAAAAAAGAAAATATAAATTTAATTTTTTTATTTATTTTTTTATGCTGCACATAGCAGGGTAGGCAAACGGACAGAGGGAAAATATTAAATTTTATTTTCTCAAATAAGAATCGAACCCCCAATCTGTCGCGTTTACAGTCACATGCTTGTGTCCCTGCGCCATGACTGGCCATTTATTAATTACTCCTTTTAATTTATTATAAGGTATTTTTTACCACTCTTCATATAACGTAGAATATACAATTTGCAAAATTTTATAAATTATAAAGAGACAAATGAAGAAAAAAGTTTCCATACACTGAAACTGGCAAACAGAATTTCCATACTCTCGATCCTCTGTAAATAAAGTGTGTTTTTTTTGTTTTACTGTTATAAAACTGTTTATAATAGTAAAACAAAAAAATTGTGAAGTTCAAAATCAGTAGCGTCACTTCGAAGAAAAGCTTCCAAGTATTCGTAGTAACGTAGTCGTTTTGAAGAACTATCCAGAGATACAGAATTGTTGATTGTTCCTTAGAATATACTTTATAACTATATCTTCAGAAAATTCTACCACCTGAGAATAAAGAGTTTAAATTTCATATAGCGCATGTTTCTACTGTTTTCAATAGAGACATTCTTTTTAAGAAATTTCCATTCCAAACAAATTGTTAGGATTTTCTTCTTTTAGCTTGCTTTAATGCAAAAAAAAGAAATAATACAAAAATATAATATATAGAATCTGACACTTTGTTGTCTAGAAAGCTTCTTAGTAGAGGAAAACAAATAAAATGTAAACACCGTTTCATACCATTTTATGTGTAAGAATATCAGTGTATGTCTTAAATATATATTTTCTGTCATGAGGGCAGTCATGGCGCAGGGGCACAAAGTGTGACTGTAAAGCCGACTGGTTGTGGGTTCAATCCCTACTCGAGGAGATGAAATATTTACTTGAATTTATATTTCCATTCCTTTGCTCTGTTGCAGAGGACAAGCTCGGCGTTAAGTTCTCCCACTAAACACGCAATGCCTGCAGAATTCGGCAGAAAGTGAGGAACGGAGTGTCTTAACACTAGGTTCCCTCTGCCTGCCCTGCGGTGTGCGGGATACAGCGAGAAGCTGATTTGATTTGATATATTTTTTGTTTTACTTAGCAAAAGAGAAAGAAACTCGTCCATCTGTCTCTTCGCTATTTTGACGGGAATTCTCCAAAATTTATATGATATTGAATTTTATTTATGTGAATACACGAAACTTTGGTGGGAGTATGAATAGAAGTTTGTGCATTTGGACGCCGACATTGTGAGCCTTTTTCTAAAACTCAAATATAACTATTATCAAGACTTTTTCAAGCATAATACCTGCGTCACAACAAGAAATCATATTGTATTTAAATAAATTTCTTTAAATCAACATCTTTTTAATCAATAAAAATTATAGTATAATACTTTTATTAGTTTAAAAAAAACACACTTTTTAGCTTCATACTCTATCCTACACACAGCAGAGAAGGCAGAGGGAACCTAGTGTTAAGATACTCCGTACTCCATTCACATACGGTTATTCAATTTGTAACAAGCAGATAGAGTACTAATATAATCATCACACAAATCTCTTGTGAATCGTAATCAAACCTACATTGTCCGCCAGCGAGTAGAGTCCAGCCAATCCAGTTAAGTTCTAACTATATTATAACTTTTCCTACAATGATCGTAAATTTTACACAATTTAAAATAAACATTTCAAATATACAACAGTACGTGACGGTACTTCTCTAGCTCCCGTAACCCTGGATATGAATAATGAACCGCATATTCGCGTGTATGTAAAAATGCGCGCGTCTCCATGGTTTATATTTGAAAATATAAGGGAGAAATTTTGTATATGATACTATCATGGCTTGGTAAGACAGTATGTGATTGTAAACGCGACGGTAGGAGTTTCGATTCCCACTTACAGAAATTAATTATTAATTGTTTCATTTCCTCGCTCTCGCATGGTGTTAAGTTGCGTTGAGTTGAATCATTCAATACGCAATGTCTTGAAAATTTTGTGTAAAGTGAGGAATGAAGAATCTTAACGCTACGTTCCTTCTCCTTTAAGCGGGATTTAGTGTAAAGCTAAAAGTAAACAAGTAAATAAGATTATATATATAATTTTGTGGGAATGTGACAAGTACTCGTAATAAAGCAATGGTTCACAAATGTGAGAGGAAACTCGCTGCGTCACATCCGCAAAATGCTGCGTCGGGCTCGTTCAGAGAAAATTATATTTTGATTTTGAAGACAAAATAATTTGCTGACAGACCGACAGTCTTTGTTAGATTGTCGAATGTTTTATTATTTACATTTTTATAATCAAAAAATATAATGTACATATGTGTAAAAAAATACCGCGTGCGCTAGAGATAGAGACTTTCTAAATTTGCTGTTTTTATTTTCTCGTCGCGTTTTGTGTATCACTTACTTTAATTGAAAAGGCAAATATTTTAATATTTTTTTTGTATTATCGAATATCTCGGGCAAAATATTAGTCGTTGGACTACGAAACCCAAAGCCATTCTCTAACGAGACTAAAGAAATGATTTCTTTAAGATACAAATATTCCAATTATTATATACCTAATGTGCGTGAGACCAGTCATGGCACAGGGACACAAACGTGCGCCTGTAAACGGGACAGGCTGTGAGTTCGATTCCCATTTGAGAAAATGTAATATTTAATATTTTAATTAATTAATGAGGCCGGTCGTGGCGCAGCGGCACGAGGTGTGACTGCAAAACCGACTGGTTGTGGGTTCGATCCCCACTCGAAGAGATGAAATATTTACTTAAATTTATATTTCCATTTCTTCGCTCTGGTGTCGAGGTTAAGCGCGGCGTTGAGTTCTGCCACTCAACACGCAATGCCTCCAGAATTCGGCAGAAAGTGGGGAACGGAGTGTCTTAACACTAGGTTCCCTCTGCCTACCCTTCTATGTGCGGGATACAGCGTGAAGCTAATTTAATTTTTTTTTTTAATATTTTAATTTTCTTGCTCGAGTAATAAATAAAAGTTCCGCTCAACACGTGATGTCTCCAGAGTTTAGTGGAACGTGGAGAACAAAGGTCTCTTAATGGGATCGGAGTATTTTAACTTTAGGTTCTCAGGTTCCATCTGCCTACCGTACCTATATGCGGGATACAATGTAAAAAAAAACTTAAATTATTTTAATGTTTTGTTAAGTTTCATAATTTATTACACAACGAAAATATCATACGCGTCTACTTAAGATCCTAATTCGGCTTTTTCATTAATTAAAAACTTTCTTTTTATTCTACTATACGGCACTGAAGCATGTAGCAAAAGAAAATATCCGAATACACTTTCATATTCTTTCATTTGTTATTTATCGCTACTATCTTAATATCTAGAAACCAGTATACTAACAAAGAAAATTTTGAAAAAAATTCAATCACTTGCCATTATTTTTGAGGATATTACGCGGATAAATTTTTCCTGTCAATTTTCATGAATTTTGGTGAAACGATTCGTGTTGACTTCGAACGGATGTAAATATTCAGATGCGTGAACTCTTTTATTTCACAGAGGAAATCGAATGAATTCTACAGAAAAAACAAAATCCAGAAAAAGATTGTGTCTATTTGAAAACGTTGTAAGGATAAAAGAGAATTAGTAAGTTCTATTTCTCACATAAAGAAATAAAATATTTTATATTTTCACTTCCTTGCTCTAGTAATGAAGCAAAGCGCGGGATCGAGTTCCGCTACTTAACACGCAATACCTGAATTCGGCGAAAATTGAGGAGTGGAATGTCCTAACAGTCTAGTGCCTACACTGCTACATGCGGGATACAGCGTAAAACTGATAAAAAAATTGTACCTGACATAATAATGATTATAAGATTCAAAAAGTAACTCAAATACACTAGACACGGTTTTTGCAAATACGTAAGTTTATGAATACAAACGTGACATATTTTATTGCAAGCAAGCTAATGATAATGATTTTTTTACTAAAAGAAGTACAAATAATTTATTGCCCAGCTTTAATATACAAAACCTAGAGTTGATTAGATATTAAACAAAAACAAAATGTCTCGACAGGTAAGGGGAGTGGAAAGAATGGATCATCTTAACATTAGGTTCCCCTGCTATATTGGGAAAAAACGTGAAGCTGATACAAGAAGAATTATAAGTATTTATATATAAAGATTATTTTTATTTCAGTTTCACGCTATATCGCACATAGTAGGGTATGCAGTAAAAACCTACCGTTAAGACACTCCGTTCTCATTATGACACTTCCGTTCCTCACTCTCCCCGAATTCTAGAGGCATTGCATGTGAGTGGCAGCATTCATCGTCGCAGTTTGCCTCCAGAATTTTTTTGTGAGTTCAATTCCTACTAAGTAGTTCCATTTCTACTAAGTAGGAATTGAACTCACAACCAGTCTTGAAATATGTAGATATACATATGTATATAATATACACAAGTATATAATATACACAAGTATATATGATAGTCAATATAAGTAGTAAGTACCTGACCCACTCCCGAATGTCATTTCAAACGTCTCCGGCACGTATCACTCCACTCGACGCGCTCGTAACATCAATTTTCGATTTCTTTTGTAGAATCAAATAAAAATCTATTGCCAGTGAAAGCATTTACTCTCTATAGATTACCTGCGCGTAATGGATTTTTAATATGTTTAAGTTTTCTTTGGCGCTGTAGTAAGATAAGAATTGATATAGTGTTACAGTAAATTTATATATAAAATATTAGAAAATGTACTAGCACTACGCTATCTCTGCCTACCTTGCCAAATGCAGGATACAGCTTGAAGCTAAGATATGTTCTAAATCTTCTTAATAATAAATATTATTTAGAATAATCTTACATAAACTTCGATGAGGCTATATATGATACATTTTAATAGGTTTATATATGATACATTTTAAACTGATATAATTAAATATATATTTTTCTAATAAAATAATATCACATAAGATCGATACATTCGTGCAGTGTTCTATTCATTTAATTTCATTAAAATTGTCAGATAAAATCGAAGCAAAAGCTTTTAAATTAAGACACTTCCATTTCCCACTTTTTGAATTGGAGGAGATTTGGGATTTCTTGTATTATCCAATAGAAGTGGCAGAAGTTAACGCCGCAGTTCGCTTCGTTAATATTGAAAAAAATAATAATATTACATATTTCTTTTCCTCGAGGGGGACTCAAATTCACCATGTGCGTGCATTTACAGGACACGCTTATGCTCCGACGCCGCAACTCGCTTTTTGATAATAATTTTATATTATATATTTTTAAAGCAGATATAACAACAGTAAAAGATTTATTTAATAGTTTTATTGTAATAGAAGAGTAGTAGCATAAACTCGTAGATACATAATTTAATTTTGAATGTGTCTCAACGCTAGGATTTGTCTCAGTAGAGCGAGGAAATAAAATAACTATATTTAGAGTGTGTGTGGATTGAACCCTCAAGTATCACAGTCAAACCGAGCCTCACTACGTTAGTGAAATTATAAATTATAGAATATTCGCGGAAATTATTTATAATTACTATATAGCTCAGTAACTAAAACATATTCATAATATTATTGAACAAAAAATATATATGAGACCCGCTTAAACTTCCAATTTATTTTACAAATTTTTTACATCTGTGTCTGTGCGTTATTCTGATGTTTATTTTATATCACTGTAAGGTTTCATCTAAATCCATTCAGTAGGTTTTGTGTGATAGTGAAACCAACATTCATCCTCATAAACTTTCAAAGCTATAATATTAGTGAGTGTAAGTAAGTATAAGTACTAGTATGATACTAAATAACCACTATACAGACTAGCACTCTCCTTTCTATGAAAATTGTATTACAAGAAGGCACAGTCCAGAAACCATTTACCGTTATCGAAGTGCTCCTTTAATTATTCAAGCACGTAACAACTTAACGAGGACGCAGAATGACGGCAAATATAGTTATTGAACGTCACTTTCAATTCTAACTTTGTAATAGTTATTGCTTGGATTTTTTTAAAAAAAGCAGTAAATATTACTAGTGGGGTGGAAATTGTAATAATAACTTTTTTTATAGCTTCGGGTTAATTTCCGCATATAGCAGAGTGTTAAGATACTCCATTCACCATTTTCCACCCAATTGTCGCGACATTGTATGTTGAATGGCGGAGCTCAATGCCGTGTTTATAATAATAAATTCTTTCAAGCATTGCCAAGAACTTCTATTTTAAGAAATGACTTTAAAGATTTTTTTATTATATATTTATATAAATGACGTCAACCTATTGATTATATTAGCTTATTAAAATAATGATATTAAATGTTTTTTAATTCGTCGAAAAATGGGGACCAGAGTGTCTTAAGTGTCTTAAGGCAAAGAGAACCTAGTGTGACGACTCTCCGTTCCCCACTTTCCGCCGAATTCTGGAGGCATTGCGTGGTGAGTGTTGGAATTCAACGCCGCGCTTTGCTTCGACACCAGAGCAAAGAAATGGAAATATAAATTTAAATAAATATTTCATTTCCTCGAGTGGGGATCGAACCCACAAATAGTCACGTTTCGTTTTGTGCCTCTGCGCGACGACCAGCCTCAATATATAATTCAAAGATAATTTTTAAATTCCTGATAAAAGCAAAACGAATATTACTTCATGATTGTGAGGAATAACAGCTTAACTGCCTACACTCTACGAGTACAATGTACGAGCAGAGATAGCGCAGCGTGCGAGTCGTTACGTACCAACTGAGATGCGGGTGTGACAATATCGGCCATTTGTCAGTCTTAAGTGGTATCAACATAGTTCAAGAATATGATTTTTTGAAGGAAGTTCTTTACTTAACTTAATTTTACGCCGTATCCCTAGCGGGGCAGTTAGAGAAAATGGAGCGCCAAACGCTACGATCTCTACATTCCTCTTTCGCCTCGTCTATTATCATAAACTTCTTTATACATGACCACCCAAGTTTACTTTTAGGTTTTAAATAACTTAAGGTAAGCCATCCTGCTAATATTATAAATGTGAAAGTTTGTGTGGATAGATGTTTGTTTCACTTTTATATAAAAACTCCTGAACGGATTTAGATGAAACTTTACCGTAATTTAGCTTATAAACCAGAATGACACATAGGTCACATTTATATAAAAAAATTGTACAATTTTTCTTTAATACAATAATAAATGTAAGCGGACGAAGCTGCTGTTGAAATTTGCTGTTGCAAGATCGTATACAGGATGGAAGTGTCAGATCTCCTTTTACGGGAACAGCATTTAGGATAAAATATTTTAAACCCATACCTAAAGAAATTAATCAAGATATCAATCATTAAGACGTAGGATTTTTTTTTTCATTTCACGATGTTTATCCGTACCTGTATTTCGTGTGATGAAGTTACGCATAGATACCATCAACGTTAACACATACTACTACAAAAATACTACTAAAGGTTAATGAATTTTTAACTTTGCCGCCAATACCTACGACTCAATTTCGGAATGAGGCGTATGCGGCGATTTCCCTTTGATAGATTTATGTGTGCGTGCGTTGTTTTTAACAAATGGCGTTTTATTTTACAACGACAATTTTATTATTTATTTTGTTTGAAAAATTAACTTTTTAATTTGAAAAAATCACTATTTTGTTTGAAAAAATCACTTTCATTTTTGTGAAAAAAAAAATAATTGTATTAGGCTTTTATAGAGTAGTGAAAACTGTAGTTTCATTTAAAGTGGTGCTGACACTTCCACTCGGTATATGTTTGTTCTAGTTATAAACTATAGTAAGGACCAGAACTTTATATTTTAAATAACATAACTTTCCAAATTAAGGCAGAGCTTTAATTTTTCATAACAAACTTACACAGTAAAAAGTTTAGGTTGTTGAGAAAAAATATAAAAACTACTTAAGTGCTTAATTTATTTAACCAACTTTTACAAGGTTTTTCTTTTAAACAAATTATCCTTTCGCTCAGTAGAATAAAAGAAATAATTAAAGTTTTAACCGAATAAGAGTAAAATGAATTAGGCTATGCTAACGGTTAAAAATGACCATTTTTAGGGTTCTGTACTACGAAATTAAAAAACAGAACCCTCATAGAATCACTTCGTTGTCCGCCTGTCAAGATCATTTATCTCGAGATGATAATCTCTTGCAGCTCTGAGAAAAATCAAGTTTCTAAGTTAACGCAACCTCAAGAGCGAGCATTTATATATAAATTTTTCTACATTTTGTATTAAATTAGTCGTACGGAACCCTAAAAATAGCAATTTTTAACATAGTTATAAATATTTTAAAGATTTTGTCTGTAATAACAATATTTCTTCTACTATGCTTACAAAATCAGTCAAGTACAGTTAATTTCGGGAGTCGCAGCCACGCAATATGACACACCTGTCGACAACAGACACTTATTTAAACCTTCCATGATTTATGTTGTAATTATTTCAGAATTTTAATGACTTTTGAACTGTAAGCTCTTGGTATAAAAGCTACATTAAGCATGTATTCATTATTCAATAGTAAAGGTCATTTAGAAAAGTCACTTGTTTTAAATACTCGTACAATATCGGTTTTAATTTGTAAACATACAATGTTAATCTGTGACGTAACTAAAAATCGCACGTGCCCGGAATCGAACTTATAACTTTAACTCTATATTCTCATTTTAAATAGCACACGAATATTTGGTTAATAACTTGCATTTTTAAAATAAGCTACTAGAAAATATTTCTTAGAATGAAAGCTTTTTAATTTCTCGAGTAAACCATTTGTGAGCTCGATGGAACAATCGACCGACGTCAAAATCCATCTCGATCAACGAAGATAAATGATCTACAACACCTATTATTATTGTATATAGTGAAAATGAATGAAATAGATAAAATATAAGTCTTAAATAATATCTTTTTTTATCTAGACGCTATATCTTACATATAGCTATGTAAGTAAAGGGAACCTAGTCTTAAAATACGCCGTTCTCCACAACCACGAAATTTTTAGTCATTGCGCGCTGAGTGGCGAAACACAACAAATTATTTTGAATTGACAGTATTTGATAATTAACGGTTGTCGATGCGTGTGACTGTAAGCGCGACAGATTGTAGGGTCGATTCCCATTCGAGGAAATTAATTCAATATTTGCATTTTTTGCTAAAGTAAAAAATGCAAATATTGAATTAATTTGCACTTTGCCTTAACACTAAAGTGTTAAGGCAAAGTGCGGCGTTCCAGCACTCAACACGCAGTGCCTACTGAATTCGGCGGAAAGTGGGCAACGGAGTATCTTTACACTAAGCTCCCTCTGCCTACCCTGCTACCTGAGAGATACAGCATGAAACTGAAAAAAAATGATTATTATATTTTATCGAGTCCACTTGGTCGTAGACATTCATATGATGTCCAAAATAAATGAATGAATAACGAATAATGATAACCTTCACTATCCATAACCTTTGTTAATTTCATGTCTTTGTCTATTTGGTATGATGATCTTAGATTAAATGTTAAATAATTTCATATACGATTACAGTAAATATTTAATATTCTATAGAGAATATCACGTTATCTGTTCTCCCCTTATTACGAGTTTTTTTACTAGCCTTGGCCCTCGAAAGTATATTGAACGTAAATAGCATGAGGACAAAAGATATATGCAGACATCGTAGTGCTTGACGCTAAGTTCTCTCTAGATATCTCTATTTTATTGTTGAAGATATTCAATTACTTTCTTCGCTTCGAAACACTAGTATTTTCTTTTCACTAACTTTATTTATCTGAAGATAACTGAATTTTAATTATTTTATTCACTTTTTATATAAATCAGTTCAATAGTTAAGAAGATATGGGGTAATAAAAGTATATCACAAGCATATATACTAAATATATATGAAAAACATAACATCTACCAATATTTAGTATCGGTATTTTTTTATAATTTTAGGATAAAAATTGGCTGTACATATATATTCAAAAATGGTAATTTTTGATTAAAATATATATAAAGTTCGCTCACACAAATTAGGTGACATATATTCTTTACAAAGCGACCTTCTATTACTCAAAAAGATATTTTACGTTTTTTTTTTAAATACAAAATTGTCGGTGTAAACGACTCCAGCTCGTTTGTTTTGTCATTACGGCCTGTGTTTTGGCCTTTAGCTTTGACTAACACCGGCGTGGAACATTTTTGTCACTAATTTTTTGTATAGCGCTAGTTTATTCCGTTATTTTTTTAGAGAGACGACTCTTGTTTGTTAACTGTATCAAATGGATGCATGTGTCAAAGAGATTGTGATTAAATATTTAAATTTCAATCTCCCGTATTAAAGGAGGATAGCTAAAGAATCGTAAAACGAGGTTAATTATGTAAGTGAGCATTGGCATAATATACATATTAGTAAATTACTACATGTACATTTGTATGATAAATATATATGTGAGGCCGTCATGGCGTAGTGGCACACGGGTATGACTGTAAACGCAACGTTATAGGATGGATTTCCTCTCAGGGGAATGAATTATTATCTCTATATATAATAAGACAGTAAAAATATTTTGTCTGTACATTTAGTAATTTTGACTGAAATGGATAGAGGGACACTTAAAAATAATAATAGAAAGCAAAAATATATTTTTTTATTATAATTTCTTTGTCTGTCTCTGTCGACATATTTTTGTCCGCATTTTTCTCTGAAAGTACTGAACCGATTTACTTGAAAATTTCACCAATTGCTTTGTTTTAACTCAACTTAACTACTAAAGTTTAGTTCATCAAAATCGGTTCATTAAAAAAAAAGTTATCGTCATTTGAATGAACTCAAGGCATTACTTTGCCTGCGAATATTATATAGCAATCGCGCTGGTATGACCCTGGCTAAAGAATGACATTCGAAACGTCTGGTTTATATGATTGTTGATAAAAATATATATTTTTGAAGCACTATTATATAATATTTTATACAATAAAGTAAGCAAAGTTGAATTGTTAGTGGAGATTACCTTCATAAATCATAACAGTTAAGTTTAAGTCGTAATTAATTCAACCGGCCGGTCGTGGCGCAGCGGCACGAGGTGTGACTGCAAAACCGACTGGTTGTGGGTTCGATCCCTACTCGAGGAGATGAAATATTTACTTAAATTTATATTTCCATTTCTTCGCTCTGGTGTCGAGGTTAAGCGCGGCGTTGAGTTCTGCCACTCAACACGCAATGCCTCCAGAATTCGGCAGAAAGTGGGGAACGGAGTGTCTTAACACTAGGTTCCCTCTGCCTACCCTGCTGTGTGCGGGATACAGCGTGAAGCTAATTTTATTTTATTTTAATTCAACACAGAGATAAAGAACGATCTTGAAAGAAATATCAAGTAAATACAAAGATATTTTGGTTGGTTCGTTCATATAATATATGTAACTAATTTAAAAACTGTACAGGAGTTAATATGCAATTAATACAGTTATTTTACAAAGAATATTATGAATCCTACAACCTAAATTAAATTATTCACTGACATCAGCACATTTAACAGAGTTTTAGAATTATGATGAGACGTATATTATATAGGTAAAAAGAACATAAAGTTACAAAAATATATACGTGTAATACATAATTAGCTTTATGTATATTTTATAAATATCAAATATCAACAATGGTCGTATTTTTTTATTTAAAACAATCAAAAATTCTTTGACGATAATGTCGTAAAAAAAAGTCATATTAGAAGTCATTATAGTTGTCAATCGATTGTGCTTATTAAATCAGTAATCATGTATTTTAAGCGGGCGAAGCCGTGGGCGAGCCGCTAGTTTATTAATATTTTCATAATTCGCTCTGGTAACAAGGCAAAACGCGGCGTTAAGTTCCACAACTAAACACATAATGCCTCGAAAATTCTGTGGAAAATGGTGAACGGAGTGCCCTAGGACTATGTTCTCTCTGCCTACCCTGTTATATGCGGGATACAGCGTGAACAATGCATTAATTTTGTGGATCGGTGTTTAAAAATGCCAATGAAAAATACAATGCGTATTGATGTGATATCTGTAGTTGTAATATATAAAGAATGAGTTATTTTAACTTTTTCATTCTGAGACGACAAAGAACGACGTTAATTCAATACGCTATATCTCGAAAAATAGCACGAAATGTGGAGACTACTATTTTACTGTGTACATTAAGTAAATGAAAATATAATCATTATTATAGATACTGGTCAGTTCTAGCAATATTATACCATCAAATTGTAAACTTATCTTTTTTGACAAAGATAACTTCATATATTTCTTAGAAAAAGAAATAAGTACTTATTGTATTCTAGATAAATAGAGCGTATCTAATTCGACCTTTCTTCGTGCTGGTAAACGTCTCGTCACTAATATAGAGTAGAAAGATCAATCAAGGAAATCAATCAAGAATAGATGGCTATCAAGTGTATCGTGTAGAGATGTCGAGGATTTTCTTAAATGTTTTTTGTTTAAGGAAATGGATAAACAAAGGATAAAGAAGGATGAGGGAGTCGTGGTGCAGGCGCAGACGTGTGACTGTAAACTCGACAAATTGTGAGTTATTATATGTATTCCCACTCGAGAGAATGAATTATTAGTTACTAATGTTTTCATTTCTTCGCTGCAGTAACAAAGTGAAGCTAAAAAAAAGTTTTTTTGAATGTCTATATTTTTATTAAAAATGCTATACACTGATATAAAAATATTTGTATAAAATTTCAATTAAAATGTTATGAGTTCTTACTGTCCGAGACCTAATACATTTTCTATAGACATTAGGGAATCAGATTTCACAGCGTGCCCATAATTACGGGGTGGGCAGGATATGTAGGTCGGTCCGGATTTGGAGTTTGATCATTAAGAATTATATATACCTACATCTATATACTATAGCATATGTTGATTAAATTAACAGTTGCGTCTCGACGAGCTCTAAAATATATAAAAAATACAAAATATATTTTTAACATTCCTTTAGATAAAAAAAGCGATTTTCATAAAGAAATGACATGAAATAATCAATTATTTAGTAAATTTGCCGCCATACATATTATTCTGTACGTGATAACGGGTTTATGGCACATGTTATCACGTATTCACGTTGACCAAATCGGGTCAAAATATAATTTATATAATTATACTAGCGGACCCGGACGCGGCTTCGCCCGCTTGAACTATACGAAATCTTATTAAATATATTTAGGAAATTATTTACAGTTTTTATTAGGATTGGTAAGAAAATATAAACCTAAATGATCATAATAATCCGAAAAAAAATAATAAGTAGAGAAAATTCTTATTATTACAAAAAATATCTAACTAATTTAAATGAACAAAAATATACGAAAAAAAGTAAAATATTAATAAAAAAACTAAACAAAACCAGCAACATTTCCAGATTATTAAAGTAAAATAAATATTTAAAAGTATTAAAATTAAATGTATTGTGCTGTTTTTGCAAATGCATGTGGTTATTTACATAATACTCAAATACAATAAAAAAATATTTTATATTTTTTATCTCTGTCTGTCTGTCTTTCTATAAATCTTCTATAACTGAACTGATTTTTATTGGACCTTCAGTGATCGATTTTACTGATCCATCCGAGAAAAATCTTTTTACATGTTTTCCTTGCGCGCGTACATAGATATTATATGATATAACTAAACTAATTTCTGCTTTAAATTTGATAATTTTTGCGAGCAACATCAAATAAACTCACAAAAAACTAAAACTACAATTTATTAAATGTATAACAACGGTATAGATAACCTAACTGAAATAACCGACTATTCTTTCCTTAATACTTAAATAATATTATGCCGATACCGCGCAGGGCCGAAACTTACACCACACCAAGAAATAAATGAAAATCTAACTAATCTACTACTCGAATAAGCGAAAAACCAAAGAAAAATATAAATTAATAATAAATAGAAAATAGCCACATAAAAATTAACAGTAGATCGAAAATATACAAAAATTTACAAAACGCTAACTCATTTTGAATCAATGATATCTCCTTCAGTATTTATAAGAAAGATGTACAGTAAAATATAATTTTAATCTAAGTGAAACGCTAAAGGTGACTATTATATTTATTTACTTGATTGAATACGAAATTATAGAAAATACATTAACAATAATCCAAAAAAAAATAATTAAATATATTAAAATGGTTACTGTGGCTCAACCTTCAGAGATAAATATACATCACCGTGGACTTTTTAAAACATTTTTTAAAAGATAATATTTTTCTAAAACATAGTTTTTATATGCCTCATAAAGTTGAGTCAACGTACGCCATGTAAGCGTTCAGGAAGCTCATTTTGGGCGACCTTTTCTTAAAACGACATAATTCCTTGTTGCCTAGCAACGGTTGCTTAGCGACGGTTGTTATTAAAATGGCAGAATAAATTACATGTCAAGTTGAAACGTATTTTAATATCTTAGTATATATCGAAAATATTACAAATAAGAGAAAAAAAGTAACCTATGTTCATCCGAAGACCTTCAAGTATCTCTATATGAGTATTTTATCACAATTGAATTAGCCGTTTGGCCCTGATTGCGTAAAAGACAGACAGACAGACAGACAGACAGAGTTACTTTCGAATTTATAATATAGGTATGGATATATAGGTATAAATATGGAATTCGAGCTCAAGTCAATCCAAGTACTTTTATATACTAGTGTAACGCGTGCAACTTTGCCCGCACAGCCATGATTAATGGCCATTTCTTTGTTTCTCATTTGGGCATATAAGCGTACAAACATATACTTATATTTTATAAAATTACATAAAAATCTTTGATATTCCTGGCCTTAAGCTAAAAACCTAGTATTTATGTACTGATAAACTACTGGTCTGAATTAAAACAATCTATTTGTGTAAGATAGTTCATTTATCGAGGAAGCTGTAGGTTCTATTGCATCACGTTAATCGTTTCGAAGCCTGTCCTCGTCCAATAGTTCACGAAAACAGGCTGATGATGATGAACCTTCTCGATGTAACTTACTGCACCTGCAGTCAAGGGTACCTTCCGCGTTTTGAATGTGTCATAAACATATATTAATTTCAATTCATATATTCGTATAGAACAATCCTCAGTAAAAGCCGCATTAAAATCTGTGGTAGTTTGAAAGGTTTAGAGTGCATTTATGAGAAGTCATGGAATTTGCTCATTATTATTATAGTAAAGAAAAAAATATTGCTCCAGAATTTCTAAAAGAAAAAAACAATTTCATTACACAAATTATTTTTTTTGTACCGAACAAGTACAACTTAATAATGTTCTTACAAAGCGAAGTAGATATAACGAGCATAGTTTTATGTTATAATTCCATTTTTGGGACTACAACGAATAATATTTTTTTTTAGTTTGAAGCTCTATTCCGCACACATCAGGGTAGGCAGAGGAAACCTAGTGTTAAGACACTTCGTTCCCCATTTCCCATAGAATTCTGGAGCGATCATGTGCTGAGTGGCGGAACTCAACGACACACTTTGCCTTGATACTGGAACGAAGAAATGAATATATAAATATTTCGTTACCTAGAGTGGAAATCGAACCCGTAACATGGCGCGTTTACAGTCACACGCTTGTACCCCTGCGCCTCGAGTAGCCCATATATGTACATAAGTATATAAATAAATACGAAATAAAGTTAAATCTATAATTTTCAACTATAAATTATTCAGATAAGCACTTGTACCTAAACTTCAAACGACAGCAAACACCAAAACTTCATTATTACTAAGAGATTCAATAGTCTAAGATTGAAAATTAATTGAATTGCTTCCGGCGGTGCTGGTTGACTGTTGTAATTTGCGCCAGAAAGAGTTTTGATCCAAGTTCGAAATTAGAAAGACAGATTTCTCCCTCTTTAATTATATAAATTGAAACTTAAGTCAGTTTGAAAGTTGTTTTATTACAACTATTGTAATTTTCATACTGATATATGTACTGATATTGAGATAGTTAAAGTGTGCGTGTAAAACAAAACTGGCCTCAAAACAGCACAAACTACAAAAATAATAATTTAAAATCTTTTAAACTATTAATATGTACTTATATCTAAAGAATTTTATTTACTACTATTTAAAATTCGTTATTTTTGGAGTCGGTGCCAAACAATAAGTGCCAAAAAATAAGTCACCAAAAAAACAAACGTGAGCAAAGGAACAGATGAATAAAAAGACAAAATTTTCTTTTATTTTAGTTGCACTTTTATAAATATAGAAATTTTAATATGTTACTTATTAGGAAAACGTATAAAAATTTGAACGTAGCGGGACTCGAACCCGCGCCTCCTTAAAACCGAGGATATATATATANTATATATGTACTATTTGTTTAAAATAAATCAGCTTTACGCTGAATCCCGCACACAGCAGGGTAGGCAGAGGGAACCTAGTGCTAGACACTCCGTTCCCCACTTTCTGCCGAATGCTGGAGGCATTGCTACTCAATAGAGTAGCAGAACTCAACGCCGCGCTTTGCCTGACACCAGAGTGAAGAAATGGAAATATAAATGTAAGTTAATATTTCATCTCCTCGAGTGGGGGTCGAACCCACAATCAGTCGGTTTTACAGTCACATTTTGTGCCCCTGCGCCACGACTGGCCTCACTGGGACTTGTTTAGTTGTGTAGTTATATTTAACTTATTATATAATTAAATTATAGTGTAATAACACTATAATTTAATTATTTTTTTTATTTTATGGTTAACTTTAGTGAAATAATAAGTACACGAAGACAACTAACTATTAATAAATAATAACTTCGAATATGAATATTTCTACTAGAAAGAAATATAGTCGTCTATATTTACTAATTCGTAGACAAAACGATTCATCAAATTCGCTTATATAACCGGCGTCTATAACAATTTCAAACATAGGTAAGACAAGATCATTCTTGTATAATGTTACCGACAAAACACCTCCCGAAGGATCCCCAACTTCAACCCGCATTCAATCTATCAAGAACTTTGCCCCAAGTCTTGACCTCCGGCCGCAAGAGGACACTATTTCAACGATATCATGATTCATCTAACACAAGTCAAGCTAATGCTACAACAATCTTACTACAATATCGAATTACACAGCCTTTTTTTTATTTGTCATCGACTTCAAAATTATAAAATCTTTTTTCAATTATTTTTGTTTAACAAAATCGAAGTACGTTTTACATTATGTAAAATTATTTTTTACTTTATAGTTTGTTGTTTGAAGTCGGTTTTTATTTTTGTTAAAAATTTATTTATTAATTTTTAGCTTCAAGCTGTATCCCGCACGTAGCAGGCAGAGGGAGCCTAGAGTTAAAACACTCCATTTCCCACTTTCCGCCAAATTCTGGTGGCATTGCTAGTTGAGTGGCGGAATTGAAAACTGAACCGAAGAAGTCAAAATATTAAATATTTAATTTCGTCAAAGGAAGGAATCAAATTTTCGATATATTTTTTTTTTATTTAATTTAATAATTTTTCATACTGAACAGTAGTTTAACAAAAGCTATTGCTAAAAACATTTACTTCTTTTCTTCGTATAGTTTTCAAGTACAGTAAAAAAAAAAGAAAAGCCCCTTGTTCCATTTTCTTGCATTGCCAATTTCCGGTCACTGCTTGTTGAATGGTGGTCCCAATCTACGGTTTAAGCTAAACAGGGTCGACGTATGTATGTATTGACTATATAAACGTGTTATGGCCTAGATTAGAGCCGCATGAACTTAGCGGTCTCTCTACGTCTGTCACCATTAGTTAAGTAGTAAGTTTCTATTGGTTTATAAAATTTTAATCTATATTATATTGGCTGTATCTCCATGTGGCTCCAGATCCAAATTTACACTACTATATGAAAAATATGGATACAGACATTTTTTATGATTTTTTAAATAAGTTTCATAATAATTTCTTAACAAATCTGAAATAAATTGCAAGAATGCAACTGGCTGACAATTACACATTAAACCGTATACAAATTAATTTAATCCTATTAAGGTTCGCTTCACTGTGCTTGAATAATATACTAATTGTTTTGCTTAAATATGTATAGGTAATTGAGAGGCACAAGCTTGTGACTGTAACGTGATGGTCGTGGGTTCGATTCCCACTCGAGGAATGAATGATTATTTATTAATATTTTCATTTCTTCACCAAAGCAAAAGCGCGACATAAAATTCCGCCACTCAACACGCAATGTCTGACAAGTGGAAGACGGAGTGTCTTAACACAAGGTTCCCTCCCTCCTCTACCCTACTATATGCGGGATACTGTGTGAAGTTGAAAAAAAAGGATAACAATTACATACTTTGTATATGAAAAGTAAGTTAACTGCACCTTATCTGGCAAAGGTGTGAATACGTCATACCCTCATTATCCAGCGATAAGTCTATTGACCTCATTTGTATATATTTTTAATTATATCTTAATTATTTTATAACAAGCAAATATAATGATATATGTGTGTATGTTATAGGTCATTGGAAATTATAGAGATGATATAAATATAAAATTCTTTCTTCTTTCTTTAGCGGCACACTGTATACGGTAGCAAGTTCAGCAAAGGCAACCTGAGGACCTGGGAACCATTCCCATTACAGCACTTCTGTTTCCCGCTTTCGGCCGGATTCTACAGACATTGCGTAGTGTGGCGAAACTCAACGTCGCGCTTTGCCTCGACACGAGTGCGAAAAGATGAAAATATTAAATATTTAATTGAATTTAATTAAATCCTTGAATGAATATCGAAACCACAATTATAGAGAATAAATTAATAAAACTTTTAGAAAAAATTATAAATTCGTAATATTCATTTTAAATTACTTTATTCAAGGTGTTAATACGCCCACTGGAAATGTGTATTCGGTCAGCAGATCGATTATACGGTGTATTGTGTAACCGCTGAGGACACAAAATAATGAACATGGAAATCGAGCTATAATTTATTTATATTTTAATTTCTTCGCTTTGATGTCAAGACAAATTGCGGCGTTGAGTTCCACCACTCAACACGCAATGCCTCAATAATTCGGCGAAAAATGGAGGACGGAGTGCCTTAATGGACACAACACTAGGTTCCTTCCCCCTGCTTACTCTGCTGTGTGCTGGATATAGTTTGAAGCTGTATATTAGATTATGTCTAGTGTTTACATTATCTACGAAAATTTTGTGGTTTTTACAAAATACAAGTCTATTTATGTATATAAATCTATGTAGATCCAGAGGCGCAGAGATACAAGCGTGTGCCTGAAAACGCGACAGGTTGTTGGTTCTATTCCTACTCGAGGAAATCAAATATTTAACATTTTCATTTCCTCGCTCAGGTAACGAGTCTTAATGCAAAACGGAGTGCCTTAACACTAGGTTACGAAGTTCCCTACTACTACCCAACTATATGCAAGATAAAACCGTACATAGCTAATCATATTCACAAAAACCATACACCTCAAAAAATATCTAATTTTGTTAGTAAAGGAAACCAATTTGCCGTCATATTTCATAATAGAAGGCCATAACGGAAGGAATGTTTCATTACATTCACAATATAAGGTGAAATAAAACGAAACATCCGTCTCCTAAACGAAGGTTCCTTGCAAATTTAAATTTATAAAACTTATTACTGTGCCTTGGAGATGTTGTCGTGTTGCACTTTGTGTCTCATTTGTTACGTACGGCTTACCTGTGTGACAGTAGTAAGTAATGCATAATGTTATAGACGGTAATGAGATAATATATTATTCTATTCTACATGGAAAATACGAAAATATGCGTGTTTGTTCTTTATTTATTCGTATTAGTTGCTTCTAGTAAGAAAATTGTCTTTTATTTTAGTAAACAAGACAATACATAGAAAACCAGCGATGGTATTATTGAGTAGGTACTGATGCTAACATTTATGCTAAGTTGCTGATATTTTTAAAGTGACACTGCTGTACACTTTATAATTTATTCTTTTTTTCACGCTGTATCCCGTTCATAGCGTGGTAGACAGAGAAAATCTGGGAACCTAGTGTTAAGCTACTTCCGTTCCCCATGTTCTGCCGAACTCTAAGGGCACTACGTGTTGAATGGCGGAATTCAAATATTTTATTTCCTAGATTAAGGATTAAACCCACGATCTATCGTGGTAAAGTCGCATGCTTCTGCTCCTGGGCCACGACTGGTCTCGACTCGACTGGGTTTATTCTAAGTTAATAATATATCATTAAAAAATAACAATAAGATTACTTCCAGGATTGTTTCTAGTTGTTTTTATATTTGTTTTTTAACGTTTTATATATATTTTTTGTCTGTATAGCAGTAGTTGTTGTTAAAAACTTTATAGATCTTAAATAAATAAATCAATAAATAATTCTAGAAGAACTAATAAGATATGAAAAACTTAATTTATTGTATACGTGTCATTACTAATGTAAGCTAAGCAATTATATTATGTTAAGAAATACAAGATTTTGAATAATAAGTGTTGGAAATGCTTTTGTATAGATAAACTCTTAAATAATAGGTGTAATCTACGGGAACCCTGAAGGTGACGGTGGCCTGCAATAAACAGGCCTTCCACCGATACGTCGTCTTATTTTGGTGGAGAGGATTTCTGTTGTTGATTTTTTCTGTTGTTATCAGGGTATCCTTTAATGAGTCCCACAGTACTGTCCGTCTACCGAAAATCAAAAAACTAACAATATTAAGATGGTGTTAGAGATATCATATGTTTTTCTTGTTAACATTTTGTCTTATTTTATTTTTAATATACTACTAGAAACTTATTAAAATATACCTATGTATATAAACATTCTACTGGAAATATTTTTATGTCAAATAAATATATATTCACGTTTAGTCTCGCTAATGAGGTACCACACACACACACACACACACGTGTAGAAGTTAAAAATAATTTTACTTTAATCCTGTTTTTATTGCAACATTGCATGTAATATTAACGTTATTTAAAATAGAGTAAAAAAAGTGAGGGTCACTCACATCTCTCCCCTTTTTTATATTATTAAGTTTCTTCTTCATTCATTTCGTTTATTTTTTAACTCAATAAGCTATGACTCGAAAATTCGGCGGAAAGTGAGGAACGGAATGTCCCAACACTCAATGCTCTCCACCTACCGTGCTATATTCGGGATAAAGCGTGAAGCTGATTTTTTATTTTATTTAAGGTAAAAGAAATCAAATAAAAAACATACATTTTATACACATTTAATCTTCACATATGGTTTACGATAATAATGAGTAGCCTCTTGCTTTTTATATGCAACTGTCATCCAATTTACACAAGTGAGTTCACATTCTTATATACATTTATTAGCTGAAAATTATTTAAGTAAAATGTAATAGTAGCGGAACTCATCACTACGCTTTTGCCTCGACACTAGAGCGAAGAAATGAATTTGCGGATTTTCATTCATCCACTTCCAGTAGTTGGCTGAAAGAGATCTCTTATAGAGATAAGTCCATCTTTTCTGTTGTTCTGAACCAAATGTTTTCTAATGTTTTGTTTTTCTTATGTATTTTAGTGCAATAAAGAATATTATAAAATATTAAATATTTCTAGGCTCGAGTCCCGTGGAGCCCTTACCGGCGATGACGTCCTATTATAGCTACGTAGTATTCATGATTGAATGTATCAATCTGTTGGCAAATGCAGCATAATTAAAATATTATAGGTGATATGCGGGCGAAACCGCGAGTAGGCCGCTAGTCTAATATATTAAGTAAACATTGGATTCTGCATCTTCTATAGATAAATCTGGAACTTTTTTAGATTCATGCTGTATACCTCACACAGCAGAGTAGGCAGATGGAACCTAGTGTTAAGATACTCCGTTCTCCACTTTTTGCCAAATCCTAGATGAATTGTATGTTGAGCGGCGGAACTCAACACCGCACTTTGCTTCGACACCAGAGCAAAGAAAGAAAAATATACATTTAAATATTTTTTTCATTTTCTCGAGTGGGAATCGAACTCACTACCAATCGCGTTTGCAATCACACTTTGCGACCCTACGCCACGACTGGCCTCACCTTTATCTATTATTTAATACTACTAAAATAAAAAAAAAATCGACTTAGATATACAGGGTGGAAGTGTCAGCACCACCTTAAATGAAACCACAGTTTTAATTACTCTATAAAAGCCTAATATAATAAAAAAAATATTTTCCCCATAAATGAAAAAGTTATTTTTTCAAACGAATCAATTTATCAAGAACGACGCACGCACACATAAACCTATCAAAGGGAAACCGGCACATACGCCTCATTCCGAAATTGAGTCGTAGGTATTGGCGGCAAAGTTCAAAGTTGATTAAACTTTAGTAGTATTTTTATAGTAGTATGTGTTTACGTTATTGGTATCTATGCGTAACTGCGTCAAACAAAATACAGGTATGGATAAACATCGTGAAATGAAAAATAAAATCGTGCGTCTAAACTGTTGAGGTATCTTGATTAATTTCTTTAGTTATGGGTTTAAAATATTTTACTGTATATGCTGTTTCCGTAAAAGGAGCGCTGATACTTCCATCCTGTATAAAATTTAAAAAGAAAAACAAAAAACAATAAAACTAAAAACACACCAGATGCATACAACATCAGCGGGACAAAGTAAAATTAGAATATGAATTATTATAATAAAAATAACTGCAATATAAAATTTACATAAGAATTGCCGAATACAAACGACGCGCAAGTAAACGGACGCTACGAAATAATGTCCAACGTCGCTTTTACTTTGCAGTTTTAGTTTTGTTTATGATAGGCGGTTTCTGACATTTTATAGTGTAATACATTTTTAGCTGTAGTGGAGAAAAAAAAAGAAAATGTAGAGTGATTTTCATTTCTCTTTTAGTTTATAATAAAAATATCCATAAGGTTCCTTACCATTTTTTGTCATTCAGACAATATAAAATTAAATCTAATCAAATCAGACAGCAAAGACAGAGGGAACCTAGTATTATGACACTCCGTTTTCCACTTTCCGCCGAATTCTGGAGGCATTGCATTTTGAGTGGCTTAACTCAATGCCCCGCTTTTGTGAGAATAAAATATGAGAAATCATAACATTTGCCATTATCCATTATGGGGAGGGCAACACGTGTGATTATAAGCCCGACGGTTGTCGGTACGATTCCCATTCGGGGAAATAAAATATTTAATAATTTCATTTTTCAGCTCTAATAACAAGACAATGAAAATGAGAAACGGAGTGTCTTAACATTAGGTTTCCTTTGCCTGCTTTTTATATACGGGATACAGCGTGAAGCTAAAAGAAAATGTATTTTAAATATTTTTATGGAGACTCTCTATTGAAAAGTACTGTTGCCATACTTTTGTTTTCCATCGATTTACTGATTGTGGGAAACGAAACGTAATGCCATTATTATTTCTTTAAATAGAAGGTTGAAAAACTTATATTATAGTTAAATTACTTTTTGCCTCAACGAGGATCCGCGGTTGACATGAACCCAAATTTTAACCACTTTTTAATTAATGAAAAAATATCTAATTAAATCAGCTTCACGCCATAACCCGCATGCAGTAGGGTAGGTAGGTAATATTCAATGAATATTCTAAATAATCAATTTATTTTGAAAACTAAACATATGGTAAGAGATTCATAAAGGGTGTCTCTGAAGGGATTTTAACGTTTATTTACATTAACTGAAGCGTTAAATTTTTACAGAACAGTTTAATTCATTCAAACGGAAACCGCGAGCTCGGCTTTTTAAATCTGCTACGTTTCGACAAAAAATGTGAATATAATTTCTATGTACACAAAATGGTTTGTGACATCTGCTTAATGTTTATGAAAGTTAATTTCGTTTTAATCGGTTTGATTTGGAAATGAAATAAATCTCTTTCATTTCTAACTTATACTGTTTAATTATTAAAAAAAAATGATAATTCTTGTTAATAATATATTTAAAAATAAAAATAAATCAGCTTCACGCTGTATCCCGCACACAGCAGGGTAGGCAGAGGGAAGCCTAGTGTTAAGACACTCCGTTCCCCACTTTCTGCCGAATTCTGGAGGCATTGCGTGTTGAGGGGCAAAACTCAACGCCGCGCTTAACCTCGACACCAGAGCGAAGAAATGGAAATATAAATTTAAGTAAATATTTCATCTCCTCGAGTGGGGATCGAACCCACAACGAGTCGATTTTGCAGTCACACCTCGTGCCGCTGCGCCACGACCGGCCTCAATAATATATTTATTTTTACCTTTTTCTAAGAAAGACAACGTGATCACTTTTTCTGACTACTTAGGTCTTAGTTCTTGTCCAACCATACCGAAGAAAAATAACATATTAAAGATATATAACATAACCTTTCATGTTTGGAGACGTAGAGAGAATAATTAATCAAAGAATGGTAAAAAAGAAAAAAAATACTTCTTTTGAGAAGCAAGAGAGTCTCGCCAATCCAAGACTTTTTATTGATGACAATGGAGGAAGATCAACTAAAAAGCATAAAGTCTAGGAGGCCTCTATATACAGAGAGATAGATAAGACTGAGCGAGGCAATAGCCGAACCAGAGAAAATTAAGAAATGTTTTATAATTTCATAAAAATTCAATAACACGACAGGTAAATAGTAATTAAATTATTTATATTCAGTTCAGCCATACGGCAGGTAGAGCTGCTTGTCTAGTGCATTATTTAAAAAGGCTCTTCCGTTATTACGTGGCTGCCAGATAACGCCGCTAAACCGTGCTTGAACGCTGAAATTTAGCACCTTAAAAATGTAGAGATACTAAGACCAGATTTCATGGAATTAAAACATGGACGGTAAAAAACGATATTTTACGTCTTAAAGTGAATTCCCACTATAGTGCCAGTCTGTAAATATTTTATGATATGGGAAACAATGAGAGCATTCACACTATTGTCCCAGTCAAACCTCTTTTCAATCACGCATATCTCTATATATAATAAGACATTAAAAATATTTTGTCTGTACATTTAGTAATTTTGACTGAAATGGATAGAGGGACACTTAAAAAAAATAATAGAAAGCAAAAAGATTTTTTTTGAATTTCTTGTCTGTCTGTCGACATATTTTTGTCCGCATTTTTCTCTGAAAGTACTGAACCGATTTACTTGAAAATTTCACCAATTGCTTTGTTTTAACTCAACTTAACTAATAAAGTTCATCAAAATCGGTTCATTAAAAAAAAAGTTATCGTCATTTGAATGAACTCAAGGCATTAGTTTGCCTGCGAACTAACGTTCGCAATAGCAATATAGCAATCGCGCTGGTAAGATTTCTGGCTAGAGAATGACATTCGAAACGTCTTGATTATATGACTGTTGATAAAAATATATATTTTTGAAGCACTATTGTACTTTCACACTCTAGGTAAACAAAATTGAATTGTTAGTGGAGATTACCTTCATAAATCATAACAGTTAAGTTGAAATCGTAATTAATTCAACACAGAGATAAAGAACGATTTGATCTTCAAAGAGATATAGAAAAAAATAGATAGATTTTTTGGTTCGTTCGTTCGTTTGAAATAAATCTATATAAAAATATCCTTTCTACGTGCACTCTGTAATATTTACCAATTGTACATTTAGCTAATAATATGTGTAACTAATTTAAAAACTCTACAGGAGTTAATATGCAAACATTACAGTTATTTTACAAATAATATTATAAATCATTACCCAAATCAATAATTTTATATTTAAGGCTGTTTCTGAAGCAGTACATTAAATTTTTAAGTGACATCAGCATATTTAACAGAGCTTTAAAAAACATAACATAGGTAAAAATAACGTAATGTTACAAAAATATATACATATAATAAATAATTAGCTTTATGTATATTTTATGAATATAATATATATTGGTCATATTTTTTAGTTCGAAATAATCAAAAATTCTTATAGAAGTTACGATAATGTCGTAAAAAAACATATTAGAATATTACAGATTAAAGTAATAAAAAAATCATATTAGAAATCATTAGGGTTGTCAATCAATTCTGCTTATTAAATCAATAATCATGTATTTTAAGCGGGCGAAGACGTGGGCGGGCCGCTAGTTAATAATATTTCTCATACATAAATATAAGATGAGGCCTGTCGTGGCGCAGGGGCACAACAAGCGTTTAACTATAGACGTGAGAGGTTGTGGTTCCAATTTTCGCCCCACTTGACAACATTAAATATTTAAATGAATATTTTCATTTTATCTCCCTCTGTCTCTGCGTCAATGTAAATAAGACAAAGATTCTAGTATTTGAAAGAAATGAGAAAAAGACAAAACGCAAAATCAGTGTAAATGGTAAGATATACGAACAAGTGAATGAAGTAGTATAATTGGGAAATGTGTTCATGGAAGATGGTTACGAACAGGCGTATTGCTGCCGGTAACATGGTTAATGGTACCTTGGCTGCATTGAGACTGTGAAACGTCAGCGAAGCTGCAAGTTGGTACCGACGCTGTTACACGGCAGCGAAGCGTTTTATAGAAGAAAAATTAAAGAAAGATGAATGCTGTGGAAATGCAATCTCTTCATAGGATATGCGGAGTCAGCTTAGCTGATCGAATCCGCAATGAAGAAATACACAGAATGGCAGAGGATGTCACGGTGACAATGAAGAATAAGAAAGAAAAAAGAAAGAAACACATGCTCGTCTGGTTTGAACACATCGAAAGAATGAGTGATGAAAGAATGGTAAAAAAAATCTGTAATGGAAAAATGAGTGATAAGAGAGGTTGGGGCAAACATTGGTTGACCTTCGAAAATACAGTATCCTAGATACTGGAGGAAAGCCACGTAAAAAGCATTAGGATCCCCCGAAGAGCATGTATGAAGAGGTTGATGACAGTGGACGAGGCGAAAGAGGTATGTAGAGACCGTTACGTTTGGCGCTGCGTTCTCTCTGACTACCCCGCTAGGAATACAGCGTAAAGGTAAGTTAAGTTTATTTCATCACTCTAGTGTAAAGGCAAAGGGCGGCATTGATTTCCGCCACTCAACGCGTAATGCCTTGAAAATTCAGTGCAAAATAGAGAACGGATGTCTTAACACTAAGCTCCCTCTGCCTATCCTGGCAGGCAGGATACAGCGAGAAGCTAATAAAAAGAATATGAAATCGAACACAGAAAGGAACCATTACCAACACTATAGTGTGAATCCTCTCTTATTATTTATAGTAAACACACACGTACTCGTAAGGTACGACCTATTCAGTATAAAGAGGTGATAAAGTGGTTTCGAGGCCGTAATTCACACTACGCTTTCACAAAACATTTAAAAGCGTCAAATTCACGTTTAATGGAAACGACTAAAATAGAAACGTTGCGTTTTCAATAAAAAAAGTGCATGAGCCAGTGCTCATTAATCCTTTCACATACTCGTTTTTTTTAAACTGTAAAAGCAAATAGTGGAATAAAATTTAGTTTATAAACTATCGCTGACTAGGGTCAATGGGATTTGGCTAGTTTGTGTTAAATTTACGAGGTATGTTTTATGTACTTTGGTGAAATTAAACTAAAATCTCAAGGCCTGTGTATGTATGTCAAAGTCCAATTTAATTAGCGCTTAAAATATTTAGATGAAAGTGTTAAGGCATTGTATTTCCCATTTTCCGCTGAAATTCTGAGACATTCCGCGTTCAAAGGCGAAACTCACCGCCAACTGTATTCTTACCAGCTATCGTCATCGTTGTATAGTGGAACTAGAAATATCAATAAATGGTTTCGGGTTCGAACTTTGATCGCTACTCGGCGAAATGATTATAATTAAATTACATATAAACGACATAAACGTATATAACATATAAACGAAAGTAAATATAATTAACATTTTGGTATTCATCTACGTATCATAGAAATTGTAATATTAGCATTCTTTGTGAATATTAAAATACCCTCAAAATGGTTTCCGCTCTAGGTCTTATCACTTACTAGGCGAGCATAAATCACGCGTGCACGTATTAAATGAAGAATTATGGTGTCGACGAAAATAAGACTATTCACGTTGGTCGTTAATCACAGCATTTTCAAATTCTACTAATTCGAATTCTGCGGGATTCCGAAGTGCGCTTTATTCCTAAATGGAATAACACTAGAGCCAGTCGTGTGTCGTGTGTGACAGTTGTGGATTCTATTCCCAGTTGTTGGAGTGATATATTTAATGTTTTCATTTTCATGATTGTTTTGACGATTCTAAAAAAAGAGGGGAATGGAATGTCTCAACACTAGGTTAAGTCAACCTCAAGGCCGACTATGGGTTTATTTTTTTCTTTTTAATATTTATGCAGTTGGATTTTTAAGATTTTTTATTATTATTGTTGACCCGGTATTAGATTTCACAAAAAACCAAATCTCAGCCACTGGCCCCTAAACTAATTATGTGACTCAAAATATTAATTTCAAAAATTTCTCATATTATATTATTAAATATATAATACATCTATATCTTTTACATCCCGCACATCAGTAAATTATATGAGAATATATAATAAAAACAATACTAGTATCTGCAAAATGCATGTGGCTTATAGTATTTAGAACAATGCTTAGTGCAGAACAGTTACTTATAGACCGATGGAACTTGACAGCCTCTCTGGCTGACGCTGACGCTGACGCTTATTCGCCGCTAGGTAAGAAGCGGGGCCCTAGATCTGAATTTATAAATTCAACTGTGTGATCGATCTTGAGATCCGTTTTAGATGATAACTTTAATAAATTCTTAAGTAAACAAGCCTCATTCAACATGTAGTTATGAAAGTTAGCTTATTCAGACTCTATAAGAAAATTTAGAATTTACTTTCCGTAGAGCAACCCCGGTCGGATATTAAATTTATAAAAAGTAAAATAAGGTCAAAATTGTTTAACCTTAAAATTTAATTATATAAAACTAAAGATATTTTGTAAGAAAAATCTATTTCGATATCATAAAAAAAATATTACGCATAATAGGCCCACACAGATTCACATGTATATCTCTTAAATACTGCTGGTTATTTTAATTTAAATTTCCTCATGTCCCAACCGATTTTACATAAAATAAATCAGCTTCACGCTATATCCCATGCACGCAGCACACAGCAGGGTAGGCAGAGGGAACCTAGTGTTAAGACACTCCGTTCCAACTTGCCGCCGAATTCTGGAGGCGTTGCGTGTTGAGTGGCGGAACTCGATGCCGCGTTTTGCCTCGAATGGAAATATAAATTCAAATAAATATTTCATTTCCTCGATTGATCAAACCCATAGTCATCTGCGTGCTGCGCCACGACTGGCCTCAGATTCGCCATTTTAAATGAAATACATATAAAATATCAAAACATACATAATTCCATACATTTTTACTAGGAAATAAGCCATTTCACAGAATTCACCACTTGTGCAGTTATACAAAATTTAATACAATGTTGCAAATAGAAATGCACTTGCATAGATCATCCAACGTCTGCCGCTTCCGGTATTTTCAATAACTGTACATTTAATCATAACTGCTTTCCACTTATACTTGCTTAAAGCGCAAACGTTCAGAAAATCTTACCTATTCATACATTCTTAAAATAGAATGTATATTTTTCGTCAAAAAATAAAAACGTTATAGGATCACTTTGTTGACCGTCTGTCAACACCAATTATCTCGAGATCGCAGAAGTATCCAGATGATATTAATATCAATAATTAAAATCTACTATACCTAATAGAACCGAAAAAATCAAGCTTATAAATGAGCGCAATCAAAAGATACGACGACGACGACGACGAACATTTATGCATCGTTTTTGCTGCATTTTGTATGAAATTCATCGCTACGCTACACACACTACACACACAACGCTACGGGAAGTTCCCTATAGGTATCTATTAAATAGGGTTCTTCCCGTAGATCTACAGTTATGAAATTTGGCACTAAGTGAGAACTTATAATTGAAATGAGTGCATTGGCCCGCAAACTAAAGTTTATATATTTTTTTAAATTGTATTTTCCGTTCACCTACAACCCTGAAATTGATACTTAACCCGCGGTGTGCGAATCCGGTGGAAATATTTAGATTTGAAAATAAAATTTATTGACCTCTCCTTCCGTAGCTAGTTGAATGTAAACATATTTGTAGATATTCTTACTAATAGGTGGACTTCCTGTTTGTATTTTATATATTTGCCCTGGTCACATACTAAAATTTTAAATATTTGCCCTGGTCAAGTCAGTGGGACAACGCTTATATATTGACATGATATCTGTGGATTTGATACCCCCTCCAAATCTTATTGGATAAAGTTTAAATAATTTTAATGTTTTCGCTCTAGCAGATAAACTGCGGCATTGACTTCCACTATTCAATACGTGCCTCGAAGTCTCAAAAGGTGGAAAATAAAGAAGACACAAAAAGTTTTGTTTTATTAAATACGTTATAGGTACACTGAAGCGTAGATTATTAGAAAAAAATATTTTAATTTCGGTGAATAAAAACATCCGTAATATAATATACTTGTATAATATCAAATCGAAGCTTTCAATAATATCTGTTCAATTTTTACTTCTGAACGTTTCACGCTTCGGGCGTTACAAATGAGCTTAAGTCCCTAGAAATTTATGTTCTTTCTGATAGATTTTTTTAATAATTTTAATATGTGTAAAAGTTATTTGAATTTTAATAAGCTGTGTAGCTACGTGGGGATTACTAATTTAATAAAATAATTTATAACAATTTAGTAAATTATAAAATAAGATACATTCACTGTCTTTTAGACTATAATATATTTTAAGGATACTCAGAAGGAACTCTCTAATCTATATATAGTAACATTAAAATATTAATTTTGAATTTCTCGACTTGTGACGTTACGTTCCGTCGAACAAATTCAAATTCAAATAATTTTATTCAAAATAAAAGGATGTACTTTCTTCATTTTTTGAACGTCAAATAATTTACCATCAGTTCATTAAAGTTAATCCCTCAGACTTAAGAAGAACCGGCGCAAAAAACTCGGCGAAACTTGTTTTTCTAAAATCAATTTTATACAAATACATATTTATTTAGCTGTCTTAATTTCTTCAGGTAATTGGAAATTTGAATAAAGGAATCACTCAAACACTCAGTGGCCCCCTCAGCTATATGCGGGAGATACGTGAAGCTACAAAAATTCAAGATACATTTAAAAGGGGCTCAGAATAAAAGTATGTCGTTGAAGTTTAATCTTTATTGCGCCTCTTTCTCCAACGTTTGAAACTAGAGTGACTTACAAAATTCAAAATACTTTATAAGAATTTTAAAACATTTGAAACAATAGCTGTAAGGTTGATCTGTTGCATTTACAATATCAATCTTTCTAATGTAGAATTAAATAGTTTTATATAAATCGATTATTTTTAGTATGGTAAGGTAGTAAAATCTATATATCAATGGTTTTTTTTATTGAGCAGCGTATACGAGTTGTGGACGAAGATTTTTAGTATTTATAAAACCTTGAATATAATCTGTAACTGTGATATAATATATTTTTAATTTAAATATAAAGAACGTACCAAACAGTAATTAAAATAAAAAAAATCAACACGAAGTGTAAATTTCATTACTGTGATTTCAATAACAATCTTCGACGGACGCTTTGAACGTAATCACTGAATGACGTCGCTCAAGCTGCGTCTCAAAGGTGACGTCACTAGTTTTTGACGTAGACTATTCACTTTGTCTCGAAAATTTGTAATGTTGAGGTATTTTTATTGTTGCCTTTTATTAGCCTTTTAATTGAAAACGTAGATATTATATTATTTTGTGAACAGAAAATATATTCTACTAAAAGATAAGAAACTTATCTATGAAACAATAAACTTAACCTAAAAATAATAATTTTGTTAAAATATATATATAATAAAATTAGAATTAGGATTTAGGACCCACGTTCTTTTTGTGTAAAGAAGTTGAATGGACCTTATATAATATGTAGTACATAAAAATAAATCTTTTTTAAAATTATAAATGCTTTGCCTTCATGTTGATAAAGTACGGATTTAGTTTGATTTAACTAATATTAAAAGCAAAATCAGTAGACTGATTTTAACTTTACACTTATTCTTAATTGTTTCAATTTTATTTTTGGTCAGATTTTTTTTCCCACACATAGCAAGGAAGGCAGGGGGATTCCCTCGCTCTGGTAACGAGGCAAAGTGCGGCGTTGAATTACGTCTCTCTACATTGAATGCCTTAAGAATTAAAAGAAAGTGGGGAACAGAAGTGTCTTAATGGAAAGAGTCTTCATACTAGGTTCCCAGGTTATCTCGGCCTGTGCGCGAGATACAGCGTGAATTCTAAATGTAATATCGTATAACTATAATTTTCTCAGAAAAATACTCTAGAGCTGTAAAGTAGGACTTTAAGCAACTTCTGTAGGCTGTCGTATCGCAATAGTACGACGTGAGTAATAGTAAAATTATGGTTGTAGTAGGTCGAGATCCCATTGCATAAATCTGTAGGGATCAGTGATTCTAATGAAACTTATATTTAAGAACGATACATGATAGTAGAATAGAGTACACTAGGGTTGCCTAAAAGAATCCTGCCGCAATCATCTTTAATTAATATTTTTCGTAACTCGTTTTTGGAGAAAATTGCACTCATATGTTTTTTATGTGAATCGCACATCATTTGAAAGAAAATCGCATAAGTAATTGGAAAAACAGTGGTTGCCAGCTCTCAGTCTGCCGCAAGCCCAGCGTTGCCTGGTTTAAAGAGGTCACTTAATGTTAATATTTGCACTCATGTGTTTTTTTAATGAAGTATATATCAAATTAAACCTTATTTTTTTCTCATCACTAAAACACATGGTTGCCTGGAAAATGACTACCACAAGCAAATGTTGCCATCATTTGAAATATTTTATTCCGATTCAGTTTGACTGAGAATAGACGATGAAATGCGCGGTTTGCCTTTTGTTTTAAAATAAAATATTATATAATAGAAGGTCAATCTTAAAATTAATGTTTATTCTAGCTATTCACCTGTTGAATGATGATTTTAATCATATTAAGTACATACAAAAAATTATTTAAACATGAAATCATCCTTATTTTTCAAGTGAAATACTGAATCCATGATATTAAGTCTTTGCTAAATCTGTTTTCTAAATACTAATACTCATTTACATTATCATTTTAAAACGACTATATAATCAAATTAAATTAATATTTACAAATATCGATCAATTAAAAGGTATTAATTACATCATGTTTCATTAATATAATGAAGGGTGACAATTTTTGCAGATATTTTATTTATTAATTAAGAAAATATGGAAAATTACCGTTTTAATAAACTCTCAATCTGCGCCATGACTGGCCTATATAATAATAGAGGCCAGTCGTGGCGCAGGGACCCAAATTGTGACTGTAAAACCGACAGGTTGTGGGTTCGATTCCTACTCGAGGAGATGAAATATTTACTTAAATTTATATTTCCATTTCTTCGCTCTGGCGTCGAGGCAAAGCGAAGCGTTGAGTTCTGCCACTTAACACGCAATGCCTCCAGAATTCGGCAGAACGTGGGGAACGGAGTGTATTAACACTAGGTAACTCTCTGCCTACCCTGCTGTGCGCGGGATAAAGCGTGAAGCTGATAAAAAAATATATATATTCGGCAAAAAGTGGGGAATAGAGTGTCTTAACACTAGGTTCCCTCGCCTACCCTGCAGTGTGCGGGATACAATGTGAAGCTGATTTATTTATTTTTATTCTTAACTAATAAATAAAATATCGGCAATAATTGTCACTTTTCATTATATTAAGGAAACATGATGTAATTAATACCTTTTAATGGATCGATATTTGTAAACATTTACTTAATTAGATAATTTAGTCGTTTCAAAATGATAATTAAATTAGTATTTAGAAAACAGATTTAGCAAAGACTTAATATCATGGATTCATTATTTCACTTGAAAAATAAGGATGATTTCATGTTTAAACAATTTTTTGTATATACTTAATATGATTAAAACCATCATATAACGGGTGAACAGCTAGAATAAACATTAATTTTAAGATTGACCTTCTATTATATAATATTTTATTTTAAAACAAAAGGCAAACCGCGCATTTCATAGTCTATTCTCAGTCAAACAGAATCGGAATAAAATATTTCAAATGATGGTAACCTTTGCTTGCGGCAGTTATTTTCCAGGCAAGAAAAAAATAAGCTTTAATTTGATATATAATTCATTAAAAAAACACATGAGCGCAAATATTAACATTAAATGACCTGTTTAAACCAGGCAACCCTAGGCTTGCGGCAGACTGAGAGTTGGCAACCATTTTTTTCCCAATTCCTTATGTGATTTTCTTTCAAATGATGTGCGATTCACATAAAAAACATATGAGTGCAATTTTCTCCAAAAATGAGTTACTAAAAACATTAATTAAAGATGATTGCGGCAGGATTCCTTTAGGCAACCCTAGTGTAATCTATTCTACTATCATGTAGCATTCTTAAATATAAGTTTTATTAGAATTACTGATCCCTACAGTTTAAAGCAATGGGATCTTAGGCCATAGATATCCATAATCATAGAAATAATAAAAACTGTCTGTGTATGAAATTACAAAAACTGTTTGAAATTTCAAAAACTACATCCGTTAAGCACTTTTTTTTAGTTGAATTTTATGTAAAATTCAAATAATATAATTTCATTGACGTCGTCGTGGTACATTGACACAGTCCCTAACTATAAGCGCAAGCGTTCGGTGTTTGATTCCCTCTCGAATTCTATTCTATTCGATTCCTTGCTCTGATATAAAGACTTCCACCACTGAACACGCAATGTGGGGTACGGAATATTTTAATACAAGCTTCTCTCTCCTTATCCTGTTATACATATACGGTATACAGAGTTAAGCTAGCACTAATTATATTACATCTCTATAAATTTATATATAACAATCATATAGAGATAAATACTACTAAAATTAAAATATACCTTTAAATCAATTATAAACACTAACTCCTTATTAAAAGATCGATCAAAAGCTGTTTCAATTAAAAAGTTCCGAACGCAACAAACATTTAGTATTACAAAGCAGTGAACTTAAATAGATAATTTTAAACCCGAGCTTAACTCGAAAGATTTTCTTTGATAGAATTCTATTAGCACATTCTGTATTCATTGAAAGTTTTAAGGTTTCTTAGGTATCTTAAATATTTTAGATTTTGAGAAGCTCAAACAAACTACAAATTCGTGTTGGTAGTAAAGATGGGCTAAGTTTTTTCACAGTTTAAGAACCTTATCGTGTATACTAATTACTAGTGAACATGAAATGGGTCTTTGTTTTGTTTATATAAATCATATTTTTAATTAAATTGACAAATGATTAATATGATATGATGATACTTTTTCTTCCTTATTTAGATTACTTATAAAATTTAAAAATATTACAAAATTATGACATTTTTTACTATTTGATTTTTTTTGTGTTATCTTTATCACTCGGGCTTAAAACATTCCGTGTTGATTAGTGGAACTCAACGCAAGTCAACTAATAACAAGAGAAATAGTTACCAGAGCGAGAAATGAAAATAATTATTTTCCTCGAATATGAATCGAATCAATAACCATCGCGTATACTGTTAGACGCTGTGGCGCTGCGACGGCCTCAAACTATAACGTTATGTCGTTAAAAACATTTTTTGACCGTTTATGTCTACCCGAGCGAACAAAAAAATATAATATAACTGTCCCAAGGCAACTCCGAGGCACCAAACCCAGAACTATCGCGTTTAACTGCACCATGTCGAAGCCATGTAACATACAAAAGCTCAACAATGTTCATAATATATACTATTTTCCTTGAGTACCACATAAATAAAATAAACAACCTAGCAAGAAGGGCGACCTTATTACAGCCTAACGGTCTCAGGTGACTCTTTTTTCACAGAAAATTAAACTACGACGGAGCAAACGCGGTGTAAAATAATAAAAATAATTAAATTTATTTTAAATAATTTCAAAATATAATAAAAATATGGAATCGCAGTAACATCAATTTTATTGTTTTACTTATTTACAAAGCTGTTAACCATCTGTGAAAATTTCAACTGTTAAACTATCACGGTTTATGAGATACAGCTTGATGAGGGACAGACAGACAGATCATACAGACGCAGAGTTAGCGGAGTCTTAATAAGGGACCCATTTTATCCTTTGTAATGAAATGTCGAAACGTAACAAAAAATATAATAAGTATAAAATATAAAAAAAGATATTTTAAGTAAGTTGAAACTTAAAACTTAAAGTGTAATGTCTTCATATTGGTCGAAAATGAACTTTACCTCTTTACCTCTAGTGTTTACTAGCTATGCATAGTAGTTACCAACTGTCTAGCTTGAATAGTTACTTAAGAATCTTCTACGTGTAACTTAGGAATTAGATTAGAATTTGAGGCGAGGTGCAAAGTGCAGTCACTTTCAGATATTAAAAACATATTATGAACATATTTCCTTATTTTTAGCATTTTTAGAATTTTTTGTTAGAATATAATACATAGAATTTATTTATCTTCACACTATATCTCGCACATTGCAGGGTAGGCAGAGGGAACCTGGAAACCTAGTAATCGTCCCAATAAGATAGGTTTAGGACACCCGTTCCCCATTAAGATACTTCCGTTCCCCATATTCGGCCAAATTCTTGAGGCATTGTGTGTCGAGTGGAGGAACTCAACGCCGTTACCAGACCTAAATGAAAATATGAGACGAAATTAAAATATTAAATACTTTATTTCCCTCAGTGGGAATCGAACTCACAGGCACACTGTCACTCGCACGCTTGTGACCCAGCGCCAGTCTTACGCTTTAATATCAAAATGGTATAATAAGTTATTGTTAATACCAGCATATTAAATATTGTTTTGACTCAAATTTACTAACTGTAAGCTTGATAGTTGTGGGTTCAATCTCCGCTCAGAGAATGAAATTATTTTCATTTCTCACTTCCTGCCTAATTGAGACAGGAAGTGCATTTTTTATTTTAATATAATTTTCTTATTGTCAAAGAAGTTACAGTCACATAATTCAATAAAAACAAAAACACACGTACAATATGCAAAATTGGTCCACTTAATTCATTACGAAAGAACATCTCTAATCACCCTTCCGCTAAATTATGTAGTCTGCGTTGATACTTCATTATTCAGTGGAATGCAATAATATGTAAATCGATGTTCCGAGCCCGAGTTGATCCTCTCAACAATTTCATAGGACGTGGCACTCATATGTAGATTAAGATTTTATTTCTTGCTAATCTATAAGGTACAAGATCAATCTGCATTTACAGTATACTTAATATGATTTTTATGTCACCAAAATGAGAGTCATATAGACTTTATGAGCTTTAAATGACTTCCGATTTCTGTTTTATAAGTATTTATTTTGGTTTTCGTATAAACTGTTAAGATATATATGCATAATATTTGTGAACAGTAATGAAAATTAGCTCAGAACCTCCAAGAGAAGCCACAAGAATAAATAAAGAAATAAATAAACAAAGACCAGTCAGAATGAGGCCAGTCGTAGCGCAGCGGCACGAGGTGTGACTGTAAACCGACTGGTTGTGGGTTCGTTCCCCACTCGAGAAGATGAAATGTTTACTTAAATTTATATTTCCATTTCTTCGCTCTGGTGTCGAGGTTAAGCGCGGCGTTGAGTTCTGCCCCTCAACACGCAATGCCTCCAGAATTCGGCAGAAAGTGGGAAACGGAGTATCTTAACACTAGGTTCCCTCTGCCTACCCTGCTGTGTGCGGGATACAGCGTGAAGTTGATTTATTTTTATTTATTTTTATTTAAACAAAGACAATCTACCTAAATTATCAGTAAAGATTTATGAAAACCTTACCTCACAAGAAATTAAATACCGATACAATTAATCCGAAATATTTTAACTTATAAGAATATAGTGTAGATAAAATTCTCTAAACTTAGTGGCTATGAATCTATTTGTTTAACTAAAGAGCTTGTATTGTGTATTGACTCTATCTATCTCAAAGATTCGGCGGAAAGTGGCCAACGGAAGTGTCTTAGTGGAGAACGGATTGTCTTAATACTAGGTTGCCTCTGCCTTTCCCGCTATGTGCGGGATCCAGCGTGAAGCTAATAAAAAAATAAAACACGAAAGTAGCCTTCAAAAATAGTAAAATGGACACTTCAGTGTAAATATAAAATATTCTCTACTGTGTTTATTCTATGAGATACCATAAAAGAATGTAAGCGATCCAATAAAAATTACAAATGTTTCCGTTTATTGTAGAGTTGTCGCCGTCACGCTTTTATAGCAAAGATATAAAGGTTACTAACTGTAAAATGTTAGTTTAAGCAAATCAGACTTTGTCAAGTTACAAAAAAATCATTTTTATGTATTTAGCATATAGCAATGTAGGCAGCGGGAACCTATTGTTAATTTTAAACTCTCCGTTCAAGATATTGTGTTTAGTGTTCAGTGATATAATAGAATTTAAAGTTAAGTTAAAATTTATAGCAAATAAATAATTATATAAAATATTGTCTAATAGTGCTTCAAAAATATATATTTTTATCAACAGTCATATAACCAAGACGTTCCGAATGTCATGCTTTGGCCAAGAATCTTACCAGCGCGATTGCTATATAACATTCGCAGGCAAACTAATGCCTTGAGTTCATTCAAATGACGATAACTTTTTTTTAATGAACCGATTTTGATGAAACAGACTTTAATTGTTAAGTTGAGTTAAAATAAAGCAATTGGTGAAACTTTTAAGTAAATCGGTTCAGTACTTTCAGAGAAAAATATGACCATACGAATCGACACACAGACAGACAGACAAGAAATTAAAAAAATATTTATGCTTTCTATTATTCTTTTTAGGTGTCCCTCTATCCATTTCAGTCAAAATTACTAAATGTACAGACAAAATATTTTTACTGTCTTATTATACGTAAAGATTATGTAGTTTTCAATAAATAGACTACCAATTGTAAAAGTAATTATGCATTTTAGCAGTTCCTTAGATTAGCGTGTTCAATACAACAAAATCTTTACCTTTGTAGTATATTTTAGTATAGATATTATATATTTTTGAAATTCAATTTCCTTACTCATGATTCTAATTGAAATATTTTCCGTAAACTTAATAATCTAATTAATACAAAGCGCAACCTTCAAAATTGTTAACTACAACCTATAAAAATAAATGAATTAACATAAACGACTAAGAACAAAGTTGTCAGTCGTGGCGCATTGGCACAGAGTGCGACTGTAAACGCGACAGGTTGTGGGTTCGATTTCCACTCGGAGAAATAAATGATTATTTACGAATATTTTAATTTTTGTTGCTTTGGTGTCGCATGGCGTCGAATTCCACCACTCAACAACACTCAATTCTCAACTCACTCAACACTCAACGTATCCAGAAGTTAGCGGTAGAAGCGGCTGTGTGTGGGATATAGCTTGAAATAAAAAAAAAAAACCTAAAATCAAAAATCACGTAGACATTTTTGATGTGATAAATATATACTTGTTTACCATATAAGAGTAAATAGTGTATATTAATTATAAATTTATTTAAATAATAAAATGGAGTACCGGACGAACACGATAGCGATCTCATTAAAGCTGACAATGTATAATACAGCATATAATGTAAAACACGAAAGTTAATCAACACCCTTTTGAGACTGACGCTGATTATATTGTGGATAAAGAGATTGATTATACTGAAATGATAACAAATATCAATAAATATATAAAATAATCAGCTATATGCTGTATTCCGTGTATTCTCCACGGCGTTCATCACTTTCGGCATTATTTTCGAGATACGGTACGTTGAGTGACGGAACTCAACATCACGCTTTTTCCTGTTATTAAAGTGAGATAACGAATATAAGTCTAGAAAACGTATAAAAATTTAAAAATAGCGGGATTTGAACCCACGCCTTTTTGAAGCTGTCCAAGTGCTCTGAACATTGCCCTATGTTTTCACTCTTATACGCTTGTTAGAAAGAGAGATATTAAGAGATTTTTCAATTTTTCACTAACAAAAGATGATTGCTCAAAGTTATCAATTGACAAGAGAGAATGCTATTTATTAAATATTTTTTACATTTTCAAGTACTTTTATGTAGTAAAACCTTTAAAAATTTTAACGTATAACGATAATAACATTACTAAAAACATATCTTTAATAATCACCATAGAAAATATAATTTAACTCTCTCCTTAAAACAAATAATATATTTGTTTTTTAAAATACGAAATATGTCTCTTTATAGAAGTGTGTATAAGTCATATAGCTAGGATTTACTAGAACGAAGAAATAAAAAAATATATTCCCAACCTAAGATTTTTAAATTCATATAACCTTTTTTATACATATATGAACTGAATAAAATAAAATAAACAATAAACGTTACGGAAAGCTAGCAAAAGTATAATAGTGAAAACTGATTTTATCATAATATATCTTCCATGTACATATGGCAATCAGTTGCAATTTTATTATATGTATAGATATACAGCTTAATGCTGTATCCCACATATAGGGTCAGGGTGGGTAGAATGAACCTAGAGTTAAGACACTCCGTTCCTCACTTTCCGCCAAATTTTTCGAGCCATTGCCTGTTAAGTGGCGAACCTCAATGCAGGGATTTTGCCTTGGTGCCAAGGCAAAGAAATAAAAATATTTATAAACAATAATTCATTCCCCGAGTGGGGATGGAACCTACAAATGTCACATTACAGTCACACCCTTGTGACCCTGCGCCTTATTCGTTAGCCTTAAAAAAAGTTTTTTTCTGGATTTTTATTGTATATATATTATATTTTCGGTCGTCGTAGTGCACGAGCACAAGAATGTGACTGTGTAACGCTACGGGTTGTGGGCTTAATACCCACTCGAGGGAATAAATTATTATTTATTATGTTTCCATTTCTACGCTCTAGCACCATGGCAAAAGCCCAGCGTTGAGTTCTACCACTCAACACGTGTGTGTTTTAACATTAGGATCCCTCTGCGTATCCTGCTGTATGTGGGATAGAGCGTGAAGCTGATTTAATTTAATTTTAGTTTTTAATTAAGAACAACGGGTTTTTAACACAGCAACTGAAAGTGTTAACTTTTCTCAATTTAAAATGTTTAACATCTCCAAAAGACAGTTAAAATTTGATAAAGATGAAGCGCAAAAACAAAGTTTATATACAATTATATTTTTTTTATTTATATTTTTTTATTATTAAAAACAAGTTAATTAGATTTTGATGAGGTTTGACTGTAAACGCGACCGGTTGTGGGTTCAATTACCACTCCAGTAATAGTAATATAACGTATTAAATATTAAAATGTAATATTAGATATTTTAATGTCTTCAATCCGTGGTATGCGTCGAGGCAAAGAATTTGTGCTTTATATATATACTATTTTTAACGTAGTGTTCGTATTTTATCATTGAGAAATGTTAAAATTCACATATGTTACAAAAACAATCTCTTCTTTTCACACAAAAAAGAAAACATTATAGAAATACTTTTTCCGAGGCAAAGCACTGCGTTCAGTTATGCCACTTGACACGCAATATGTTCAGAATTTGGCTTAAAATGAGGTTTGGAGTGTCTTGACACTAGGCGCTCACTCACAGCCTACCCTACTATGTGCGGAATATAGCCTTAAGGTGAAAAATAAAGAATAAATTTTCTTTATATCACTTTGAGATGCTTTTGATTACTCCCTTAATTTATGCAAAGTTGTCTATTAAAGTTATAAGCCTTGAATAATGCATAACGGTATAATTTCTATAGTTGATTTTTAAAATATTCTATAAAAATCTCTAGAGATATAATGCAATGAGTCTACATAAGACTTTCAATATATCGTAGATCCAAAACTTTAAAAAATGTCACTAGGACATTATAAGAAAAAGTTTGTTTAATATTAGTTCTTACTTTAATGAAATCTATGAAAAAAGAAGAAGTTTTTTGTCTTAAATTTTTTTAAATAAAACGCTCATAATTTTAAACATGTTACAAAAGATTACAGAGACGAAACTAAAATAACTTATTAAATATTTTATACCATCTTACAAATAGACCGTCGCAAGAACACAAGCGAGAGAGTGTTACGCATTGGATGTGGATTTGATTCACACTCGGGGAAAAGAATTATTAAAAAAAAGGTAAAGCGCGGCGTTGAATTTCGCTCCTCAACACGGAATGTTTCAAAAAGTCGACTAGGTTTCCTCTACCTATTCTGCTACTGCTGGATACAGCTTAAAGCTGCTTAAAGCTAAAAAAATGTTACAAAGAACAAAAAAAAAACATAAAGTGAATAAAAAAAAACCATTACCCATCTTATAAATATTTAACTCTGGAGAGAATATTGTCAGTTATTTTTCATATTCAATGTACCGGCCATTTCGCTCAATAGAGTCTCTATGCAGGTGTCCCACCGGATGCGACTCCGGAGACACTCTGACCCGGAAATGTTACTTGCTTTTTTATTATCATTATTATTATCTCAATTGGTTACTTTGTAGAGAAATCATACATTTTGTAGTATTATAAAGATTGAATATTAAGTTATTGACTCTTAACACGGCGGTTGTGGTTTCGAGTGCCACTTGGGAGAGTTAATTATTTAATATTTTCATTTTCCTCGCGTTGGTAAGAAGGCAAAACACGCCGTTAAGTTCCGTCACTCGACATAGAATGTCTCATAAATTTGGCAAAAAGTAGGGAACGGCGTGTCTTGATACTAGATTTTTGCGTAATCTGGCCAGACAACCACTACCTGGACTCTGTAACCAGGTTTTCACAAGATACTAGCCTACCCCCTAGACCAGACGAGAAGTCCGAGGGTTGCTGGATATCTAGAAGTCACAAGTCGTGGAAAGTTAGTCCGACGTAACAATCATTGTTTTGCACACCAATTAAATATAGAAAAAAATATATGCAGAGTCAAATTTTGATATATCATCATGTAGGTATTATATTTACTTTTTATTCTCAGTACAAAATTGAAATCATATTTATGTTTCAAGATATACTAAAAAAATATCAATGTTTTTTTACTTTTATCTCTGACTGAAAGAGTTATATCACTGTGGCAATATTTGGAATTTTCATCATATTCTGTTTGACGTTTGCTCTACATGAATTTGTGATTCAATCAGTCCAAAGAATTGGTGCTTTATATATATACTATTTTTAACAGTGTTCGTATTTTATCATTGAGAAATGTTAAAATTCACATATGTTACAAAAACAATCTCTTCTTTTCAAACAAAAAGAATTATCTATATCCATCCAATGTTTTCAGGTTCATCAAATCCATTCAGGTTTTAGACTTAAATATCAATTTTATATGTCAAATCCGTAAAAAAATACTCTGA
>JAAIXJ010000063.1:812418-869638 GCA_013403705.1 Heliconius hermathena | reverse complement strand
CAAGCCTGTCGCATTCACAGACACATGCTTATGCTCCTTCACTAAGACACAGTTGTCAATAAATCCATATTGCTCAGAATAATGACCAACGATCTAAAACTTATGAAGTATAGCACGTCTCGTGTCTTCATCAAGTTATTCAAATACAATATATATTTAACGTAAATGAGCTCTAACAATTTACCAAAATTTTTCCTATTTCTTATTACATATATGCTTTCTCTGTAATTTTAAGTCTTATTAGTTTTGAATCTATTCATTAATCCACTGTCACGTTTCTTAGTAAGTTTTTTTCCTGAAACTTAAGGCAGTAGATATATTACTTGATTGATGGTTATTATTAGAAATAAGCATGTTAATAGATTAATTTACTGATGTATAATTTTGATTGTTTTAGTAGAGTCATTCCGAAATCTTAAATCAAACTTAAAAAAATTTTGATTGTCTTAGTAGAGTCACTCCGAAATCTTAAATTAAACTTAAAATGCAATTACCAAGCTTATTTCTGGCTTTAAATAGCAAATGGGACAGTAAAAAATATATAGTACATAATCTGGGCAATTATTTATTAAAAATAACGCCCCAATAACTCAAAAGTGAAAAAATATGTGCCAACATGGGCCAACTTACCACTTTGGCCGTTCTATCTCATAATTGGTGAAAAAGAGACGTTTTTATTATCTATCTAATGACGAACGTAATAAAAACAATACTAAACTTTTTCAGTCAACACAGTGCAACCATTGCTTTGTTTAGCGTATAAGTATCAATCTGGCTGATTGGCCCCAAACATAAATAAATGTGTGGAAATTCCCCGCGTAGAAGTCTTAAATGACTATTTGGCCCTTATACGCTTAAATGAGTGCTAGATAGACCGTTATGTTCTAACAAAAAGACCTGTTTCTATGCAGAAATTTCTATTTTTTAATAGCTGACCTGATAAACTACATCGATAGAATGCGTTTGGCATAAAAAAGTGAAAATTGCCAAATGGTTAGTTTGGCCCATATACTTAGGACCCATCGATATATTATTTACATTAAAAGTAAATAAATATGATTCTTCTTGAATTGGAAAATATATTAAGAGTTACGTTCAAAGTTATCATCGCTCCTTCATCATAAACATTTATAGACGAACGTCCATAATATGACAATAAAATATAACATCTATATTATAGCACCCACGTTTGGCGAAGAATTAAGAAATCATAAAAATCGACATTTTGATTAGGCTCTTTACGACCCCCGAAGGAAACCATGAATTAATTAAACTTCAATATCGTTAAATTTTAATTTCTTACGAAGAGGAAATGTTTACAAAATTAATTTTAGGCTGAGTGCTTCATCATTTTAATGCGGGCACCGCTGGAATTAATGTCTTACAACGAGACGTTGAGCCTAAAATACTGAGTGAGGTGATGTAAATGTTGAGTTTTATAGTCATACTAGAGGGCACGCGCGGCTTCGCCCGCTTATTAGGAGGGAATTCTAAAAAAAATACGTTCAATAAAATATTTTTAACAGTCTGAATTTAAATTTTTATAAAAATCGGTGGCAATTTAAAGAGTTTTCCATATAAACTTTCAACCCCTTATTTGAACCCTTAGGGGGTGAATTCTTAAAAACCATGAAACACGTGTTCAATAAAATATTTTTAACAGTCTGAATTTAAATTTTTATAAAAATCGGTGGCAATTTAAAGATTTTTCCATATAAACTTTCAACCCCTTATTTGAACCCTTAGGGGGTGAATTCTTAAAAACCATGAAACACGTGTTCAATGAAATATTTTTAAGAGTCTGAATTTCAAATTTTATAAAAATCGGTACAGATTAAATTTTTTTTCCATACAAACTTTCAACCCCTATTTCATCCCTTTAGGGTTAAAATTTTTCAAATTCCCTTCTTAGTGAATGTCCAGAATATGAAAATAAACATCTGCCCAAATTTCACGTTTCTACCATCAGTGGTTACGGCTCTGCGTGCATCTTACCTCAGTCAGTCAGCACAAGTCCTTTTATATATATAGATATATAGATTTAATGAAGTCGTAAGAGGCTTACTGTTATATTACTATGCTGATAATATTAGTTTTGTTTAGCTTCACTCTGTATCCCGCATGTAGCAGGGTAGGCAGAGGGAACCTAGTGTTAACCTTCCCATTTTACGCCGAATTCTGGAGGTATTGCGTTATGTGGCAGAACTTGGCCGCACTTTGCCTTGATACCAGAGCGAATAAAATAAAATATTATCATATTTCATTTCCCCGAGTGGGAATCGAACCAACAACCTGTCACGTTTACAGTCACCCGGTTGATTGCTTTCAGTTAATTTAAAATTTAGGATGAAATATTATGTTCATTGCTAAGTAAGACATTATAATGTATGTATGTCAAAGTACGCCGTTTTCTGAATGTCAAGTAATTAATCACGAATTCACTTATTAGAGTAAATGCCCGGATGTGACAAGAAACGGTGCAAAAACCTGTGAAACTGTGTTTTATGTAATAGTATTTTTACAATCAGTGTGTTTGGGGTGTAGGTTTAATTTTATTCAGAAAATTTGTATGTTTTTATTTTATTTTAATTTTTAATAAGTAACTGGCGTCACTCTGCTAAAAGACAAATAATATCAAACTTGTAAGTTTTTTTTTGTTTGAAAAAAGGAACCCAAACCATACTCAAAACATAATGGCATTTAACATGCCGAGGCCAGTCGTGGCGCAGCGGCACGGAGTGTGACTGTAAAACCGACTGGTTGTGGGTTCGATCCCCACTCGAGGAGATGAAATATTTACTTAAATTTATATTTCCATTTCTTCGCTCTGGTGTCGAGGTTAAGCGCGGCGTTGAGTTCTGCCACTCAACACGCAATGCCTCCAGAATTCGGCAGAAAGTGGGGAACGGAGTGTCTTAACACTAGGTTCCCTCTGCCTACCCTGCTGTGTGCGGGATACAGCGTGAAGCTGATTTAACATGCCACAGTGGAACGAGGTGCCAGAGAGTTTTGTTTTAAAGAGTATTGAAAAAAAAATATTTTTGGCATAAATAATTGACTAATGTCGTTTAGTATTCTATAATTTATTTTTTATAATTTTTATAAAGTATAGGTTAAAACAAAAATTTAACCTTACTTAATTTTAATCTTAAGGTTAATTTAAAGGTTAAGTTATTTAAATTTAAGGTTTTTTTTTGTAAAACCGTAGATAAGTGGAATTTATACTTTATATTATCAGCCACAAGTCCTTATCGCTTCATTTCACCCAAATTTCTTTTCCTTTTCCCGTTAATTTATTACTTAAACTTTCTGAATCAGAGAAATGCTTATTTGATGACTGTTATATATGTTTGTACTTTAGTCAAACGGTGTAAAAAGTTTTCACATATTTTTTTATTTATATCTAAGGCGAAATGTGCTTTATGCAATCTTAGATTTGTTTCATTTACATTATAAATTTTGTTATATTTTCTTAGTTTTGATAACATCAACGACATTGAAAAAGGCCTATCCGATTTATATTATCAATAAAGGAGCTTAAAGAGAAAATTTTAGACAAAAATTATTAGAGAGAAAATTAAAGGACCTACATATACTTATTTAGGTATGGTTTTCTCATATATGTATAAAAAAATACGCTCTTTTTCACTCACTTTCCCGTATACCAAGATAGGGATAGCAACCTTAATTTTATCACATCGTTCATCACCTTTTGACCAAATTTGACACATTGGTCCCGCATTTTATTTAGCAGAACAGAAATTAAAAAAAAATAACTATAATCTTTAAATCAATAAAAATATATCTGACACACACAAACAACAAAATAATATTTAATTATTAAAGAATATGAGAAGAAAATCTAAAAACATTTAATAAAATAATATTTCAACGTAGAAATAAAATAAAATATAATATTGAGAGAATAGCTATACTATTCTTAAATATGTTGAAATTTGGTAAACTCGTTCCATTTTATGACACGGCTATAAAATTCTCTCATAATAATAAGAAATGTAGCGCACCTGATGTTCGATACATACGTTTGATTGAACCTTTACTTATAAAAGTAGAAGTATTAGCTTAACTTTAAGTATAAAACTTAAAGAAATCAAAATATTTTTTTCAGCTTTATATACGACTATAATAAAAAAATATTATACGTTGTAAGTCTAATATTTTTTTATTATAGTCGCAAAGATTGTGCCACGACGACGGCTTTAATGTCATTCTTATAAAGATATACGTGTTTCTTAAAAAAAATATTTACAAAAAAATTTAACTACTATATTAGATGATACTTTATTTATTTAGACGCAGTTTTGTTTACACTCTGTCACACGTATATATACGACATTGGTTATAGGTTCGATCCCGACTCACAGAAATGAATTATTTTTAATTTCACGATCTGTTAGTAACCCGCTCTATGCGAGATACAACGTGAAACTAAAAAAAATAACACTGTTAATAATATGAATATTTTTGGGAAATTGATAAATTATTCAACATTGTTATCTTTAGGCAGCGTAGCTTTTTAAAAAATCGTTTTACAGAAATGATAACAACAAAAGTTCGACGTTGCAAGATAAGCGATTAACTTAATTGACTTCAATGTTATCTAACAATCGAAGATTCAAATTCCGACATTCAAGTAGGAATCGAAAAATCTTAAATCTTTTATTCTTTTTTATAAATCGCTTTGCCTTGACACTTGTTTTATTTTACATGACCTTTTAGATTATTTTTAAAAAAGTAGTCACCTGCATTTAAATAAATATGTCCAATTTTTCTACCTCAATTAATTTAAAAACATATTATTATAAATTATTTATTAGCGCCACACTGTATCTTGCACATAGTAGGTAGGAACCTGGGAACCTGGAAAGTTTTAAGACATTTCGTTCTCATTAATTTATTTCTATTCCCCACTTTCCGTTAAGGAGGAGAGAGCGTATTGGGTGGCGGAACTTTGTTACCAACGCGAGGAAACGAAAATATGAAATATTTTATTTCCTTAAGTGGGAATCGAACTTGTTGCGTTTACAGTCACAACTGCCATAAACAATATAATTTTTAAATACTTACTAAGTGTCGAATAATACTTTAAAAATGTTAAAAATATATTTTTTGATTCTTAGATAATAATAAAAAAACATGTAAAAATATTTTCTTCTTTACTTCTAACAAAAGCACTTATGATGGTTCAAATGATACAGCCGTACAAAATCGTACAGTCGGGTGGACAAACGGTTGGTCGAGGGTTAAGAGCAGATCCTCTTTGGAACTTTATCAAGTATGAAACCCCCTTACGTTTATTGTATTAAAGAAATGTAAAATTGTTTCAATTACTTAAGAAAAATAAAAATGTAGATAACGAATAAATAATATGTATTGTATAGTAGAACCCAAATCTCTCCTAGGTAACTAACTATACTTAAAATGATTAAAATATATAGAAGCCGTCATAGCGCAGTAGCACAGAGTCTGACTGTGATGTGATCTTTCTTATTATATATACCTCCCCTATTTAATATGACTCGCTGACCGATTCTAAAGACGCGTGTTCAAATCTTGCTAAATTAATATAAATTCTAAAAATATGAAATCATAACTTAATAAGCTATCCTACTAATAATATAAAATCAGCTTCACGCTGTATCCCGCACACAGCAGGGTAGGCAGAAGGAAACCTAGTGTTAAGACACTCCGTTGCCCACTTTCTGCCGAATCTGGAGGCATTTCGTGATGAGTGGCAGAACTCAACGCCGCGCTTATCCTCGAAGTCGGTTTTACAGTCACACCTCGTGCCGCTGCGCCACATTTTTTTTTTAATAATATAATTGTGAAAGTTTATGAAGATTGATGTTTGTTTCAGTTTTACGTAAAAAGTACAAAATGGATTTATATGAAACTTTACAGTAATGTAGCTTATGTATCAGAATAACACATAGGCTACAATTTATGTGGTTTTGTGAAATTTGGATAAGTTTATGCGGGCGAAGCCGTGTTGGGGTCGCTAGTCTACAATATAGTGCAGCCATTATAATGACAAGCTAATTGCCCTAATGTGTAATATAAACGGACATGTAGTAAATATGCTGTATATACCTATATGCTATCAACGTTTACGTCTTCAATAAGAGGCACACATATGTGGTATTAGATACTTAAGCACAGCTTGCATTCCGCCACTCGAAAAGCAATGTCTTAAAGATTCCGCGAAAAGTGAAGAACGGAACTTAATAATAGGTTCCCTCTGCAACGGTATACAGGGTGAAGCTAAAAAAAAGACACTTAAACTTTGATAGCACTGTACAAAATAAGCAAAAGATTAATTGTATTGTTATCGAGCACATCTGTATACAGAATACGTTTTGCAACTGAAATAATCGTAACTTTAACTGTGCGTTTCGAAACAAAACCTAATAACGTTAAAAAACAAATTTACCATGGAATTCGAATATATGTAAACAGTTTGTTTCAAATACCACATCCAGCGCTTTTATGCGTTATATTTTGTAGGTACTCAATTGGAGGCCTTTGCGTCGATTTTCTATTATGGCGTATGAAATAAAATTTAAACGTTTATCTGTGTTTTGATATTAACAAAAAAATGGTCAAGTACGAGTTGGACAGGCATTATCAATATCCGTATCAATTTCAGAATTTGTAGGTCAACGAGAACTGCATCTAATAAAAGTTAACTAACTTGAATTTGCGGGCTATAAAATATCTATAAATGTAAATTTTTCGATTTTTTTCCTTTATTTGTACTATACTTTCTCAATTCTTGCCAAATTTTATTATTATAGTTCCACGGGAACTACTCTATAGGTTTTGATTACGCATCAAATTGCATACAAAATAGACCCAAATTTGATGCATAAACGATCGTATCTTTCGACTGCGTTGACTTAGACGCTTAATTTTTACTGCGCTTTAAGGGACCATAGATCTAAATATTTAATACTAGCGGCTCGCCCACGGCTTCGCCCGCTTAAAATACATGATTATTGATTTAATAAACACAATAGATTGACAACTATAATGACTTCTAATATGATTTTTTTACGACATTATCGCTGTCTCTTATANTTCTTTATCTCTGTGTTGAATTAATTACGACTTCTTTCAAATGACGATAACTTTTTTTTTAATGAACCGATTTTGATGAATTAAACTTTAGTAGTTAAGTTGAGTTAAAACAAAACAAAATCGGTTCACTACTTTCAGAGAAAAATGTGGACAAAAATATGTCGCCAGACAGACAGACAGACAAGAAATTCAAAAAAAATCTTTTTGCTTTCTATTATTATTTTTAAGTGTCCCTCTAGCCATTTCAGTCAAAATTACTAAATGTACAGACAAAATATTTTTACTGTCTTATTATATATAGAGATTACCTCCACAGGATCTTTTGATAAATGACCTTGACAGACGGACTACAAAGTGACCCTATAAGAGTTCCGTTTTTATTTTTTGGGATACGGAACCCTAAAAATACTATTCTATAATATAAAGAATTAGAAATAAATCCACTTTATTTTTTTATTGCAAAAACAATTATAAAAGATACTTGTCTAAGGTTGATAAGTTTAATATCTTTATAAAGAGGCTTAAATTTATCATCTGTGTCATAATATTTAATAGAAAATTTTATTTTTAAATTTGATATGACATAATCATTATTATATTTAATCTGTTTTATCTGAATTCTTCAAATAAGATTTTTAAGTCCGATTACTGACAAGTTAATTAAGTTTGAACCCCAATGTTAATTAGAACGCAACCGAATTAAAACTTTTATGCAGATGTTTGACTTCTTCGTTTTAAATTATTTTTTAAATAAAATTTATTTAGTTTTTACCAGTAATTAATATAGTTAACCTGGCTTATAAAAGTGAAGTTCAAAAAAAAACTTTTAAAAATAAAATTTATAGTAAACTTTATACAGATTAATAAAAAGAAATCGAACATAAAAATATATATTAATTCTTATACGTCAGATATTGCATTCTCATCATATTTTTCTCCCATCTGATATATCGTATAAATTAATAATGTATCTTTCGTTTATAATATCATCAAGGACAGCATTGTTATCATATATTTTTCCATTCTTGTACAGTGATAGTGCCGCGCATAGGAAGGTTATATATCAATTTCTCGAGTAAGAATCGAACCCTGCCGCGATAATAATCGCATGCTTTTGCCTTTATATACTATTCTGATACTGAGTAGTTGACTGATAAGGTATAGACGAACCTACTTGACCTAACGACCGGATGACGATGAATTAACTGTTATAATATGTATTTAAAATAAAGTAAATATATATATATATATANTTGTACAACTTTTATTTGTTTATTACATACCTATAGATAAATGTCAAAGCGAAACAACAAACGCCGAGATCGAACTAACAAGCCGCTGAGATCTTTTGCTCTTGAATTTGAAACGTGCTTGAAATATATATATATATATTTTGTATTTATAACTTTAGGTGGCTATTAAATACATTGTATAAGATATATTCGGATAAAACCCATTCGATATAATCTTTTAATTTCTCTTAATCTTTTAATTTTCATCAACTTTATTTGTATTAAGGCCAGTCGTGGCGTAGTGGAACAAAGTGTGACTGTAAAACCGATTGCTTGTGGGTTCGATCCCCACTCGAGGAGATGAAATATTTACTTAAATTTATATTTCCTTTTCCTCGCTCTGATGTCGAGGCAAAGAGCGGCGTTGAGTCCTGCCACTCAACACGCAATGCCTCCAGAATTCAGCAGAAAGTGGAGAACGGAGAGTGTCTTAACACTAGGTTGCCTTTGCCTACCCTGCTGTATGCGGGATACAGCGTGAAGCTGATATGATATTTCATTTTTGTTTTAGATGAAACATAATGTTTACTTGTAAACATTATGTTTAATTTATAAAATTCTAAAATTTTAATACATTTTGCCATCTGTTTTAATAATTTAAAGTTCTTATTAAATAACTCATACCAATATTTCCTCACTCATAACACTGCACTCAGAGACTTTAAATTAAGGGCATATTTTCATTAAATCTTAACTTAATATGAAAAAGGTAAAATATATGAAAATCATATATTTTAAAAGCTAATCTAAACGCTTTAACTTCTCACATAGTATTATCGTTTAGTGGTTACACAGCAACCACTCTCCACGCAAACCACGCGTAGCATGCTATATTATTATAATATACGATGCACTTTATTATTTTAGTACAAACCTAGTACCTAATTTATGCTCATTAACTAAAGTAATATGTAAATAGCGTTAAGTATTGAACTTTGCTCTTTTATATAATTTAAATGTAATTTAAATGTAACAATGAAATATGTACAGATTATTTTGCTCTTCGTGGCGTAAGGCCACAGTGTGACTGCAAACGCGACAGGTTCGATTTCCTTACGAGGTAATCAAATATTGAATGTTTTTATTTCTTCGCTCTTGTTTCAAGGAGAAGAGCGGCGTTGAGATCCGCCACTCAACACGCAATACCTCCAAAATTTTATGGAAAATGGAGAACGTAGTGTCTAAACATTAGGTACCCTTAATTATATTTATAATATTTTTTTATAAATGTTTTTTTTTAATAATTTATATTCTTTACCAACACAATTGGTTCTGGTATGGATCGTTACAACGTGAAGCTGAAAAAAAAATTGTTTGAACTTATATACCTACTTGAACACGGTCAATAAATTTTAGGTACCTAAAAACCGTCGAAGAATAAGATGTTAGATTATATAAGTACTATAGGTTTTTTTAATAGTTTACCCAACTAAACTAAATAATATTAATTTATACATTATTATAAAAAAAATACTTGAACATAATACTAAGAAAAAATAAAGAATCATAAAAAATACAACTACGGTTTTGCACAAATCGGAGTCTCTTGGGATGCCTTGTTCTATTTTTCTAGGGTGTTGCATAAAGTTTAAGTTTTTTCTTTTTAAATGCATTTTTTTTACTTCACGCTGTATCCCGCATATGTCAGGGTAGGCAGAGGGAACCTAATCTTAAGACATTCCGTTCTCCACTTTCAATATTTCGAGGCGTTGAATGGTGAAACTCAACGCCATGCTTTTGTCTTAATGACAGAGCAAAAAAATTTAAATGATATAATGATTCATTCCCCCTAGTGGACCCACAACCGTCACGTTACAGTCACACCCCACTACCACTACGCTACGACGGCTTCCTAAGATACTTTTTAAGGTACTTATATCGGGTACATATATAAATAGCAAAATAAATGTTTTAAAATTTATTAATTTTAACCAATTACGTGGCTGGGCGGGGAATAAAAACGTAGTGTTCAGACACTCCATTCTACACCCTTATTTGATAAATGGCATATTTTGTAGCAAAATTCATTGATTGGATCTTATCAGAGTTGTAATATTAAGAGAATTTAAATATAATATAGGTGCTAACTATCGTGGCGCAGTGGTACAATATCTGAATGAAAACGCGACGATTGTGAATTTGACTACCAATTTTATCTAAGAGACTCTTCTGAATGGGAATAAAACTAGCCGTTGAGTTTCGAAACACTATATCTCAAAGATCGCTGCAAGTAGCTAACAGAGTATCGTAGCACTTGGCGCCCACTGCCTACCTTGTCGTAATATAATATAACACGGAAAGTGGAGAATGGAAAGCTATGAGAACAAATTTTCTCTGCTGCCAGTATAAGTAATAAAGCCTAGAAAAATAGAAAAAAAAACAAACAATATTTTTTTCTGAAAATACAAACGACCATTTAAATACTATTCAACCTATATTTACCAACTTGTTTGGGTTCTAACAACTTCTAATTTCCTGGACAAAATGGTTTGGCTCTATTATAATAAACTTGTATAAGTCATTAGGATTGGATCGACCACTTTGAGTTACAAATAGCTTTTCATTATCAGTCATTTAAAGGAAGTCATTTTTAAATTTAATTCTGTAAACATATTTGAAGTAAATCACTTAAATAATCATTAAAATATTTACCTAAAATAATAATATATATATATATATATATATATATATATATATATATATATATATATATATATATATATATATATATGTGTGTATATATATATATATATATATAATATCATTAAGAAAAGAACTTTTAAAGATTTTTTTTTCTTCATCATGCTGTATTTTGCATGTAGCAGAATAAACAGAGGGAGTCTAATGTTAATAATCTCCGTTTAAATAATATTAAAATTATTATATATCTCATATTAAATATGAAGGACATTAGTCAATAGAGTGATGCACAGCTAGTTAATTTCTAATAAATGGTTGTATGCCTATATTCAGTAATTATATAAAGTATATCGAGGTATCATTCATTCATTTAAAATCAGCTAAGTCTAACATTTATAAAAAAATATAATATTTAAATTTATACTTATCATATTTAAACACATTCTAATTTTTAAGTAATTGATACTAAAATAAACAAAGTAACTTTAAGTTACTTTATTTACACGTAAAATTCAAAGTTTTATATTTTTCTCTATAAATAGTTGCTAAAAAGTTTATCCAAAATGTCTATAGCTATTATATATAGAACTAAAAGCTTACTCTCGACTAAATCCTAAAGGAATAACTGTTTATCTGTATTCACTGACAATGAAAATAAATTGTTCACGTCAAATTGAAAAGCGAAAAGTTTACAGTAAATTATTATCCAAAAGTAACATAAATCTTTCTATTTTTCACATTTAAAATACAATTGGGCTATCCTCATGGCGTAGATAGGCGTTTGATTATAAATACAGCGGTTGTGGGTTCAATATTAACTGTGGTGATTAAATAATAATATTTAAACTATTTTTTGGGTTAAAATTCCGCTATATAACGTGCAATGAGAGAATATGGTATATAGCACGATGGTTGTGCGTTTAGTCCTGAAATTAGTACGGAACCTTCAATGGGTGAGTCCGATTCTCTTTTGAACGGTTTGTTAAATTTCACATTTTTACTGCTTTAAATATATTTTATAAATACCTTAGTTCTATTATATAATATTTGCATTTAAATATTGAACCATTCCGCTATAAAATAAAATATAAAATTTCAATTTTCAATACATCCAAAATACATAGAAGTTCACGCTGTATTAGCGCACATAGCAGTGTAGGCAAATAGAATCTAGTGTTAAGACACGTCGTTTGTCACTTTCTGGCAAATTTTTCGAGGCCTTGTGTGCTGAGTAGCGGAACCTTCCCTCTGTGGACTATACCTGACTAAGTAAGATAGTCGCTGGTTCAAATAAAGAAAGTTATAATTTTTTGATTTCTTATTCAACTTAGCTAAAGACATTGTAGATATTTAATATATGTCAAGTAAGTTGTTTGAGTAAATTTTAATACGATACCTAAAAGATTAAAATATTATTAAAATTTAGAATTTATCTATTGAAAAATAAATTAAATAATTAACATCATCGACGTCACTGCAAAAATATTTTAGGAAGACTTTTAGAACTAAATATAATTCTCCCCATCTCCAAGAATTGCAAGAATTTCCAAATGTCAGAAAAATACTAACAGTATTTCACATCTGTCGTTTTTGCGAAACACTAACCTTTTGAGGGTCCTCGCTTTAATGAACCAAGTAACGACTACGCCGACTGCATCACGAGAGTCTCTCAGAATAGTCACTAAAATAGCAAATTAAATTGTGACGCTATTTATAGAATAGTAGCGGTATATTTAATTTTGTGTGAAAAAAATATATTATTTTTTTGATTTCGCATTTTTGGTACCATTTTTTTTATTATATATAAAAAGATAAATGAATATTGTTGTCTGAAAAAATATAAATGAGATTAATATATATTTAAAGTTATGGGATTCGTTTTATATTAACCCATCATAAAACGAATCCCATTGAAGTTAATTATTTACGCATATATTTTTTTATATATAATACAGAAATTGATACTCTAATGTTCAATCAAATATATATTCTAAGATATTATGGTTTTCTTCAGCAGTTTTTTCCTACATAGCAGGTCGAAGAAAAAGATGAAACTTATTGTTATTAACAATAGCTTTCCTCTCCTCACTCAGTTCCCCTCTCTGCACTCAGTTCTTCCCATGCAAGGCCTAAATTTGACCACTGTGTTGTGAACTCAACGCCTTACTTTGTCGTTACGCTTACAGTCGTTACCATACCATGACGGTGGAAGATATTACTGTATTCATTTATACTATCTCAAAAAGTATATATTATAATTAAATGCTTCATTTAATAACTGCTATAAATGTTAGTATATTTTTTTATACAAAACTTCTATTCGTATGTAGTGCACATTCCCCAGCAGACTTAATCCCGCTAGTCCCAACTTAGTCGATTTAAATCTTTGTTCCAATTTTGCATAATCCAACTAAATTAGAATAGAAAAAGTATTTAGAGCGGTTTGTTGTATGAAACAATCTATGTTCTGAGACTCTTATAGCGCAGTGGTACGTGGTGGTTTATTACTAACAGAAGTAGGAATTTTGGAAGAAGTATTTAAAAAATAATGGCAACGCTAATATATTTTCAGCATTTAATATAATCTCTTTCTATTTTATAATTATATTGTATTTTTTTATTATAATCGTGGGTATATTTACCTGAAAAACATATACCTATATATCTATTCATTTACGCCATAAGAAGATGATGTAAAATGTGTTAAAATCCATATTAAATAACTTATATTAATCAATCTGTCTCAATCAGCCCTGCGTTCATTTACAATACAATGTAACCTTACTTCAAGATAACTGATTACTTGCTTTTCGAAAGTAATTTATCATCACAAATTAATGATCTATATATATCTTTATTATAAAAATGTAAAACATTTATTTTTATCAGCTTCACGCTGTATCCCGCACACTGCAGGGTAGGCAGAAGGAACCTAGTGCTAAGACACTCCGTTCCCCACTTTCTGCCGAATTCTGGAGGCATTGCGTGTTGAGTGGCAAAACTCAACGCCACGCTTGTCCTCGACACCGTAGCGAAGAAATATGACAATGAAAATATAAATTGAAGTAAATATTTCATCTCCTCGAGTGGGAATCGAAACTACAACCAGTTGGTTTTACAGTCACACCTTGTGCCCCTGCGCCACGACTGGCCTCACAAAAACATTTTAAGTGTCATAAATAGATTTTTCAATATTCTGACCACTATGTTAAGTAAAATCCATTACAGCTAAATGATTTTATCACGGCACTAAAACTTATTGAACTTTTAAATAGAAATACCATTATGGTGACGGGAAAATTAAACACTTTTTATACAGCGTGTTTACGTTATAAAATAAAAAAATATTTTTTAAAATTGGATCTTTTGTTTGCTTTAATAAAGAAAATTGTTAGAAATTGAAATAAAAACATAATAAACTTTCTTTCAAACGATCGGTAGAGTAAGCAAAATAAAAATCGTATAAGGCAAGTAAAAAGCAAAGTGAAGATAAAAGGTTAATCATTCAGAATGGATTTCTTACGGCAGTAAACTGGTTACCTTCGGTTCTCGAGCCGCAAAATAAAGTCTTCTGCGACGACAAAATGGATAGCTGTTTTCTTAAAGAGCACGATTTATTAAGAGTGTGATCGATGTGATTTATTATTATATTTATTGATGGAAACCAATTTGAGTATAACATGCTATTTGGTTTGGATTCTGTTAAATGTGATATTAATTTTATTTGCTTTTGTGCTTATTATAGATTATTTATATAATTTTTTTTTTAATAAGCTTTTTATAGGATGCAACATAAATAATAAGTTAAATAAAGTATAAAAAAAATATTATGTTATATTTTATTTTTTTATAAAAATGTATGTAAAATTTATATTGAAAAAAAATCAGCTTAAAAAAGACGTGTGATTCACTTTTAATATCGTATACAGCAACAACTCAAACAATATGAAGGCAAAAAAATATTGTACGCCACGGAAACAATTTCCATTGAACTATATTCAAAATATTGACAGTTCAATTAAAATAATTTTTGAACATTTAAAAGTAGCTTTTTGTGAATATAAAATTTTAAAAAATATTTAAGAGAATAACCATGTACGTACGTATATGTATGTATATAAAATTAAGCTTTGGGGGTGTAATTTAATTATATGGTTTATAGGAGAAATAATAATATGAGAAGTAATAATGAATCATACTATACTATAAAAACACAAATTAAAAAATTTAAAAACCGGACAAGCGGGAGTCGAGGTTGCCCGCCGAGGGTTTCGGACAAAAATTAGAGGTCTCAAGCTATTTTTGAAATTCAAAATTAGCTTAGCTAGAGCCCTTTAATCCTATATTTTCTCACTTAAATTAATTTTAATATCAAATTTTGCCTCTCTTTTAAGGGTATTATTGTTTACGATTTGACAACAAATGGATAGTTTTCAGATTTTTTCCTGAGCCAATACTACGTGTAGATGCTAGCTGCTAAATTTCATAATTCTATGTTAACCAGAAGTAGCTTTTTAGTTTTATTCCCTTTATAGTGTCGAAATACACATTTTTGCGATATAAACAGCCATATCTTTTTTTTAAGAATTTATAACAACATAAGTATATGTTTTGAATTTCAACTTTATATCTCCAAGCGTTCCTGAGATAAACGCTCTTGACAGACAGACAACAAAATGATCTTATAAGGGTTCCTTTTTTCCTTAAAAGGTACGGAACCCTAAAAAGCACCTAAATTAACACAAAAAATTCGAAATCTTCTCGTAACATTACAAACATCGTTATCGTCAGAAGATGTATAAAAAATGTAGTTTTAATTAAAGGTATCTTCAGGCTGTCCATCATTGCGTGTTTTGTTGCCCCAAATACCGATGCGTGCGCAAGCCGAACCTGCCCTGAATATTTTACATCGAGTCCGGACGTGGTCGCGGTGTGGAAAAAAGTTTGTTTTGCCTACATTTGGGACCGTGGGTTTACTGTTTTGTTTAGTCTCTTGGGTTACAATGTTTATTGCATTTAAAACATTGGAATCTCTATAGGGTATACGTTCCTTGGTTGGAAATATTCGGTAACAAGGTCGAAATAGAACGCGAATTTTTCATTGCAATTACAATATTCATGGAGCAACCCTACCTTGACTGTTCGCGTAAATCGTGTTGACGGAAGGAAATTTGCGATTTATCAAAAACTCGATCCCTACATAGTGCAAAACAAAAATATTGTACAGGATATAGAAGAATATCGCGATTTATAAAGTATATTTATGTAATGCGTATATATTTCTCATCCTGCATATGGCAGTTAAAAGGAACCTAGAGTTAAGGCACTCCTTTGCCCACTTTCCGTTCAATTTTCAAGGTATTGCGTGTTAAACGGCGAAACCCCACTTTTTCTATTTAACTACCACCTGAGCGAAGAAATGCAAATATCAACAAATAACAATTAATTCCCCCGAGCGGTGTCGAACCTACAACCGTCGCGTTACAGTCACACACTACCCCAGCGCTACGACTACATTATTCATTAAATGAAAAACGGAAAACTAAATTCCACCAAAAAGCACAAAGCATATAACAAAAAGAAAACTCAATAAAACTTTATAAACACAACACAAAGCAATATCGCTGCAAGCGCTGTTCTATATAAAAACATCCATTTAATTAAAAAGGAACCAGCAAGGACGCGTGCTCCGTTTATATGGAATCCCCTGAGCTTCCTCACGAAGGACTAATGACAAACAGTCATATCGCGTGAACACCGAAATTCTAACACAAGCCTCTAATATAAAATAATGAGTTTATATATCATTAAGAACTCTTTTATCAATATTTTATTTTGTGATAATGCTGTTATGTCATTCTTTATAATAATCAGCTTCACGCTGTATCAAAAAGGCAGAGAGAGCCTAGTGTTAAGACACTCAGTTCCCCACTTTTCGCCGATTTGGAGGTATTGCATGTTGAGTGGCGGAACTCAACGCCACGCTTTGCCTTAACACTAGAGCAAAGAAATGAAAATATAAATTTTAATAAATAATTCATTTCCTCGAGTGTGGATCGAACCCACAACCAGTCACGTTTACAGTCACAATTTGTGCCCCTGTGCTACGACTGGCTTTATGTTTACAGGAGACATTGATTCTTGCTGTAAATTTAGTATTTTTGAAAAATAAGTGCTCAGAAAGAAATTTATATTTTAGCTTTTATTTTGTTTTTCCTACAGTGAGCATTGTGTTAAACACTATGCTTTCTATTTTTTACATTTTAAAATGTTATTAGACATTTAGGAAGGCGTGGGTTCTAAAAAAAGTATTCTTCTTTACTTTTTTCTTTAATAACAGCATTCTCTCTTGATAAATGATAATCTATAAGCAATTATCCTTAGCCAGTCGAAATTTAAAAATCTTTGTAGAGAGATGCCAACAACATAAATAAACTGTAACAAGCGTATAATAATATCGACTTAGCTAAATGAGAACGTACGGTTTAGTGGTCAGAGAGTTTGGACGATTTAATTTTTTATATGTTTTCTTATGTAGAAACTAGTAACGTGATATTATATAGATTACTTTATTCGATAAATATAATATTCCGCACAAAAAAATATTCTTTTTCAACCAGTGATATCTAAAATTAAAATAGATTTCAAACAAAAGCTTTTCAGCTAAATGGTATATACCATATAGGCAGTATACATGGTTGGTATAAATATATGGATTAACTATTATTATTTAAAGGTCGTGGCGCAGGGGCACAAAGTGTGACTGTAAAATCGACTGTTTGTGGGTTCAATCCCCACTCGAGGAGATGAAATATTTACTTACATTTATATTTCCATTTCTTCGCTCTGATGTCAAGGCAAAGCGCGGCGTTGAGTTCTGCCACTCAACACGCAATGCCTCTAGAATTCGGCAGAAAGTGGGGAACGGAGTGTCTTAACACTAGGTTCCCTCTGCCTACCCTGCTGTGTGCGGGATACAGCGTGAAGTTGATTTATTTAAAGTTATATATACATACTTCTGAAGTAGGATTACTAAAAGTGTATAGTATAAACATATAGCCAAGTAAGTCTTCCCTTAGTTCACTCAATGTTTAGGTAACCGACCCTCACTAGTTTGTGCTTGGCTAAATTTATCATATAATCCAGATGTTAAAGTGAAAACCACTATTTATTTTATTTAAATTACTTCAATACTTAGCGTTTACTGTATTTTTTAGGTAAAAATAATAAAAGTATTTACCTCTTATGTAGAGTTTTGTGTAGTATTTTTAAATTACAAAATAAGTTAAGATTTGGCATACATTATGAATAAATTAGAACTTGGTTTAGTATCATATTAAGAGATTTACAACTTATTTTCACCATTTCATTTCCATTTCAAATAAAAGTGAAATATGAAAAAATGTAAAGCACAATAACTCTTCATAATTTGTCATTTTTAACAACAGCAAGAACCTCCTAACAAATATCTTATACAAAGTATATTTTAAATGGCTTCAAATCTCAAAGTAAATTTGACCTTGTTTAGTTAGCCAACTAGTTACTTCAGTTACAAGGAGCGACGACATGTCTTATTCAGGTTGCCTTATAATATATATTAAAATGAGATTGTTCTCAGCCAAATTTATTATACATACATATTTAATGTGACATAACAGAAGTATAATTTAATAATGTATATTTATTTTCAATTTCAACCGTTCAATTTTCGAGACATTTTTTGTACGCCTTGCCTTGTTGTTGAGGCGTAGAAATTAAAACATTAATAAATAATAAATAATTCATTCCCTTTTGTGGGAATGAAACGTACTACCATTGCGTTTACAACCACACGCTTGTGCTACTGCGCCACGATGCATCGTCTAATTTTTATTATAAATTGTAATAAGTATGAAGAACAAAATTTGACTATATATATGTGTATGTATGTATGTCGGTAATATATTAAAGAATCACAGTTATATCGCTAGTATGAGTCAATATTAATAAATTATAATATCTGTATAATGTTTAATACATTATACAGATATTATAATTTATTAAGCTTTATATATTATTAAACTTCCTTTTTCCTACTGGTTTTTTTGTAAATTACAATAACGTTATAATAATTAAAAACATTAATTCAAATGAAAATCAAATTGCAATTACAAAGTTCCAAGGCGAAGTTGTATATAGCTTAATTTTAAAATTACAAGAAATACGACCACAGCTCCCGTTAATTACGACTTCTCTAAGTTAATTTCACCGTTCCAAGCGTTCAGAATTCTATATCATATTATAAATTTATTGATAAGTTCTCTTTGGAACTGGCTTACATTTCGTTGAAATATAAGATTAATATAAATATTTTAATATTTTTATGCTAGTCGTGGCTCAGGGGCACAAAGTGTGATTGTAAACGCGATAGGTCGTGGGTTCGATTCCCACTTGATAAAATGAAATATTTAATATTTCCATTTTGTTCGCTTGTTGGCGTCGAGGAACAGCGCGGTGTTGAGTTCCGCCACTCAACACACAATGCCTCCAGAATCCGCCGTATAATGGAGAACAGAGTACGTTCTCATAGTACAGTAATCATTTTCATATCAAATCTGGTAATAAGTGAAATTAAATAATCATTAAAAAATGTAACGTATCATAGCATTTTATATTTTATTCGAAAGAAAAGTGATTTTTTTTACAGGTATGTTTAAAATGGTCCACAGAATCACATTTTAAAAAAAGACAGCTTCTGCATTTCAATGCACAGAACGCTATACAGTGAGAATCTAATGTCATTATATTCAATTCTCCGCTTTCCGCCCCAATTAAAAACAAGGTGTTGAGTGGCAGATTTCAACGCAACGTAAACATAATATGAAAAATGAACTATATAATTATATAATATACTTCAATCCTTTATCACATTATATTTTAAAACTGTATAATCAGAACATAAAAAGCATTATAAAAAGCCGTAAACCAGCGACCATTTTTCACAAAGATCTGCCCCAATGTTGCTGCGGTTTCACCAAAAACGCTGAAAGAGGGCTTTCTTCTTATCTTTTTAACACAATTCAGTCGCGAAAGGTAAAACGACTCGCCTATTATTTAGATGACGTGACAAAGCTGAATGTTTACCCTTTTAACTCCGCCTTCACTTGGATTTGTTACGATGTGAACATCAGCCTTGGCTTTTGAGCGTCATTTCATTTCTTATTTACAACCGTGTATATTGATTTTTATCTATAAAAAACTTCGTCGCAATATATTTTTCTATGATATAGAATTGTCATATATAGATATACTTTTTGTTTTGTTTAAACATGTTATTTCAATTGTAAGCTTTGAAATTTAAAAACATAAATAAGTTGTAACAAGCGTAAAAAAATTTTTCGACGTAGCTTGATGAGAACGTATGGCTTAGTGGTCAGAGCGCCTGGTCGGTTTCCAGGAGGCGTGGGTTCGAGTCCCGCTACGTTAAAAATTTTATACGTTTTCTAAATAAGTATTTTTTTCCTAAGTGTGGAATAACACTTTAAAAGTGTAATTCACATCATTCATAAAATAATTTATGTTCCTTTTAAAAATGCTTAAATTTCCCATCATCCCACAAATACTAATTACTAACCTGAAACGACGAGAGTTCAGCCACAAAGCAGACTATCATCGACAGTGTTTCGCTGCATCAGCTGAAGCTATAAACTAGTCGGCGGTGTCGTCGACAGGGCATGTTCTGCTGGAGACGTAGATTGAAATGCATGAATCCAATGTCCTTAGATCCTCCACCCAGTACATTCACATTGCACTTATAACTTGAACACTTTAGACTTTATAACTTATTTAATATTACAAATAATTACAAATTTATATTATTAACATAGATAGATAGATATATCTAAATGGTACTGTGATTGAAAAAATATATTATCTGAAAATTTATTTAGTGATATTTATTAATTTCATACGTATATTTTTACAGACGTCGTCACTGGGAAGGCAGTGATGCGTTTGATTCTACGTTGACGCGGCGGTTGAATGGTGAAGATCGATCAGGGGAGGAAAACTCGCTATAACCAAAAACCAACCATTCGTATATTCTGAATATTTCAACATATCACATCAAGGTCTATATACGTATTCCGAAGCTATGTTAAGATGGAATTCGATTTGCGATTTTTCCTTGTAATGACTACTATCATATTTACATATTAGCGTTTGAACTTTTGAATTTTATATATCGTATATATATATATATATATATATATATANTAAATTATGCCATATTTTATTTACCGTCTAGTACCTAGTAATATTATTTTCAGTATCTAGTAATATACGTGAAATCTTGTAAGCGCAATTTGACCTATTTCCCAGTGCACTATTGAGCTGAAATTTGAATTCATTTCTGATGACAATGACATTACACATAATCAATATTGCTTTTAATACGAAATGGCCACCACAATAAAATGGCAGATTACAATTTTTTTGCACAATCCATCTAATATACGTATGAAATGTAAGGGATTGATTTGTAAAATACTTCTAGAATCTTATTTTAAAAAAGTTTATTTAAATTATATTTTATTTAGATTGTGTTAACTAGTAGATTCAAGAAAATAAAAATGTATGAAAGTAAAAATAATGAAAAATATACAAGAGGAAGGCGAAATAACTAATATATATCAAGGAGAATTTATTAGAAATAACTTGTTATAGAATCTCATGAATTCAACATTACAATAATAATTTATAATTCCCACAAATTCGAGAGCAAGCGAAATTTAATATGGCGAATGTAAACTTTGTATAACTTCCGAAACTCGTTTCTTAAGAACAATAGGTTATTATTAATTTTATTTCTTATCGAATATGCAATATATATATCGAATATCAGAAGCAATTTGCTCGATTCCCAGGGCGTTGTGGCTATTTATAGCATCTGTGGCACACCGAATAGCAGGGCGACGGCTAATTAAATTGACATGTCTAAGACTAGCCTGTAAAGCAATATACTCATGTCAATGAACGTGTTTTGTCTTAGACAATCTTAATTTAATTTTTTTTTATTTATTAATAAAATTATTTCAATTTGTTCTAGTGTCAAAGCAAAGAGCGGTGTTGAGTTTCGTCAACACGCAATGCCATCATAATTCAGTGGGAAGTGGGAAGCGGAGTGTCTTAACAATAAACTTCCTCTGCCTTCTCTGCAAGATACAGGATACAGCGTGTAGCTTATTTATCTTTTTTATCTATATACCGAACAGGAAAACAGATAAGTAAAAAGAGAAAAAATGCTAATTCCACAGTGTAAAATAAATTAAATAATCAATTAAACATCCAAACTATTCCAATAAAAGCCAATTTGGTGAGCTCGATTCACTCGATGTGCACGCGTGCGTGAAATACTTTAAACGCTGTCGGTCAAATTAAATTTATAATATCATGAATAGTTCAATGAATATTTTCGATACGATTTTCAAACAATTTTTTTTAAAATAAAGTGTATTTAATGCTATACTTAAATATTTTAGAAAAGTCAGTCGTGCCGCACAGCCTGTTCTATTCCCAATCGAGAAAATTAAATATTTAGTATTTTCATTTTCTTCGCTCTGGTGTCGATCGAGGCAAAGAGTGGCGTTGAGTTCCGCTGAAAATGTCTTCTGAAAATGTCTTAACTAGGTTGCTTCTGCCTACCCTTCTGGAAGCGGGAAACAATGTGAAGCTGGAAAAATACACCTAAATACAAATCTGTATACAATACAGTATTAATATTCTATTATATAACGTTAAAAGGTTTTGTGTTCATAATTGATACGAGTATGTCAATTTGAATCTGTGACAGGTTCATATAAAATTTAAAAAATTAAAAATTCAGAGTAAAATTTTAAAATACATATTTAAAAATTAAATATTTATGCCTATATATTACTTGGTAGTTCATTCATAATTTACAATATTAGTAATGTGAAGAGCACGTTAATACACTAGGTAGTTAAACAAAGAGCATGCCTCATTCAGTTTGCTTGCCCTGGCTTTGATAGCGCCTAGTTTTGTTAACTTAATAAGTTAATTATGAACTAACAAAAGTAAAAGCTTTTTTTTTCATTTTCACGCTGTATCCCGCATATAGCAGGGTAGGCAGAGGGAGAAGTGCTAAGACACTCCGCTCCCTATTTTCCACTGAAAACTGGAGACATAGCGTGTTACGTAAGTGGGGGAACTCAACGCCGAGCTATGCCCCGATACCAGATCTTTCATTTCTTAATGAAAATATTAAATATATAATTTTGTTAAATGGAAATCGAACCTACAAGCCGTCGCCTTAACAGTCACAAACTTGGTGCCCCGCGACACGACTGGCTAATATGGGCATTTAAATATTTATTAGTTGGTACATTTAATATTATTTTTATTTAAACAAAAACTTGATATAAATATTTGAAAAAGTAATATAGTGCTGGAAGTAAACATAAGTCAACAAAAATTCTTTTAAAGATCACTTAGTTTTCGTTCAAATAAATTATTTTATATAAGTTCACAAAGCGTTGTCCTCTTAAATTTCAACCAACAACACTTATCAACTGCGCCAAAGAAAAATAAACTTTTTAATTAACACTATTAGTAAGTAATTAAAAAAATATTACTGATTTTCATACAATATATCCCGTTAAACGATATAAATCAGCTTCACCCTGTATCCCGCACACAGCAGGGTAGGCAGAGGGAACCTAGTGTTAAGACACTCCGTTCCCCACTTTCTGCCGAATTCTGGAGGCATCGCGTGTTGAGTGGCAGAGCTCAACGTCGCGCTTAACCGCGACACCAGAGCGAAGAAATGGAAATATAAATTTAAGTAAATATTTCATCTCCTCGAGTGGGGATCGAACCCACAACAGTCACACTTCGTGCCGCGACTAGCCTCAATTAAACGATAATATAATATTATTTTCATGATTTATGCATGACACAACCAAAGTTACACCTCCGTATAATGATCTTGGTTTATTGTAGCTATTCAAGATTCGTAGCAGACTAGCCGGCGTCAGTGTCGGTCGATGTACGTCACAGAACATCGAGAACAAATTCTATTTGGGTTAAAAATTAAAATTTATTATATGACTAAGTTTAGTTTTTTTATGATTGTACTGTTAGTGTGTTTAATGTATATTAGTTTAGTAATTTATACTTGAAAAAGAATAAAATATTTATTTGTGTTACAATTAATTTGATATTCCATACAAAGATAGTTTTTTAATATCATGATATATACATATCATTTCGTTCATTATACAATATTTACAGTACATTACTATACATAATATATACTATACTATACTATACTATACTATACTATAGGGGATTTCATTTTTGATTTTAGATATACTTACATACATACAAAGCAACTTTACTACGTATTTTTTCATATAAGAAAAATGCAAGAGGTCGTGATCAAACGGCCTTGGCAGTTTTGATTCTTTCCGCAATAGAAGCTTTCACAGCGTATAAGTCTTTTCGGGAAATGTGCCGTATACGAATTGAGTCGACCCTGTTTCATTCGGTACAATTTTTTTTTCATCAAATAAAACATTCAACTATAGCTCGGTGCTTCGGTTGTAAAATTGTCCATATTCGAGTTGAAATAAATATGTGAAAGTAATAGTTTTTTAATAGTAGTAGGGTAATATTTTTTTGTTTGTTTCTGTTAATGTCTTTGTCTAATCGATTTTTTTTTGCTTCACGCTGTATTCTGTATTTAGCAGGATAGGCAGAGGGAGCTTAGTGTTAAGACACTCCGCTCCCCACTTTCCGGCGAATTCAGGAGGCATTTCGTGGTAAATGCCGGAACTCAGCACCGCGCATTGACTCGACACCAAAGCGAAGAAATGAAAAAATTAAATATTATATTTACTGGAATGGAACTCGAACCTACGACATATCGCCCTTACAGTCACATGCTTTTGCCTCTGCGTCACGACTGGCCTCAGCTAGTATAATAAAATTTTGTATTCAATACCAAATATCCACGGATCTGACCTACAGTAAAAGGTAAATTTTACCCCAAATACCGTTCAAATCTATATTTCGTGTGTTTGGGACAGTTTCGTAATGGAAACCATCGATTTTCTCTAATAAATCGACTGTGGCACTGCTCTAATTTCATAAGCATAGCTTGAAGTTATAACTTTATTATAATAAATACATTGAAATTTGTTTAATTAGTTAAAATTGGTCTTCAAAAAAATCTGTAAAATATCATATGATACTTTTATATATTTTTAATCGATCAATAGCGAGGCCGTCGTGGCGTAAGGGCACAGGGGTGTGACTGTAACGCGATGGTTTTGAGTTCAATCCCCATTTGAGGGAATGAATTATTATTTATTAATATTTCCATTTCTTCACTCTGGCATGAATGCAAAAGCCCGGCGGTGAGTTCCGCTACTCAACACGCAATGCCTTCAAAAATACAGTCGGAAGTGGGGAGCGGAGTCCCTTAACGACAGGGTCTCTATGCCTTTCCTGCTATCTGCGGGATAAATAGTGAAGCTGATTTATTTATTTTTAAATTAATATATTTTCAAAACGTTTTATTAGGTCGAGTTGTAACTATGTAAAATAATCTTAAGAGTCTACACTTCTAATTGTCGTATCATCCTGAAACTTGGCTGTTATATGTAGATTAGATGACAATATATTATTATGATACCATTGAGGTAATCTAATGATGGAATTGGGCTGCTACTAATAAACATATTTAATTAGTGCTCATTAAAAATGTATTTTTAGTTTAATAATTTTAAATTTAAATAGTTAAATTGCACTTAAAACTTAATTTAAAATTGAAATTATTTAAAAAAAATGTTTTTACATATATTATTTAAGTAAGATTTCTTTTTTAATGGTATGATAATATTTTCAAGAGTGCTATTTAAATAAAATATACAAAGAAAAACAATATATGTATATAAAATGTTAGGAACACGACATGGCTACGGTGTACGTTATGGTTACGTGTTCCAATTTTACGTGGAAAAATGTAAAAAAACTGACGTTCCCTCAACTGACAAGAAAATGATACTAGGAGTGTACTGATTACGTTAACTATTTTACTTTGATTGTAAAGTCTGAAATTTGACATTTAAATATTTTTTTTGAGGCCAGTCGTGGCGCAGGGGCACAAAGTGACACTGACTGGTTGTGGGTTCGATCCCCACTCGAGGAAATGAAATATTTACTTAAATTTATATTTCCATTTCCTCGCTCTGGTGTCGATTCAAAGCGCGGCGTTTAGTTCTGCCACTCACTCTAAATCGCCAAATTAATAAATAAACCAATGCTTTTATATATTTTTTTTATTCTTTAAAATATACTTTTTTAATGCTTCTCATATATATAATATTTTTTTAATGAACACAAATATCTGCAATATGGAAATAGTACCAATTTATAATTTGTATTGTTTTGTCCAAACAATAGAAAATATATTCGCTTTTATATATGGCTGAATCAAAAGTTTAATTTTTCATAAAATACGTTTTTCGTGTAGATTATAAGCTATAAAGTCTTAGAAACTACGACTATGGGATCTTTTTACGGTCACTGAAGTGGGGAACGCGTTATAATTAGTACGTGGCGTACTTACAAATGAAAGAAAATTACAGCAAATGTTACGAGAGAGTTATTTTACTTAACGAAAATGAGAAAAAAAACGAAATACTTTACTACAAGATCAATATTTAAAAATGCTTTATAAGTTTCAAGCTAATAAGTAAATGTAGACGTGTTTTTTTCGCAATAAATAGTCTAACAATAAATGGATGAATCCTGAAAATATTACATCAAATAATCTACACAAATCGATCAAGCCATAAAAATAACATAATATTGCTATTTACTTAATTATACTTCCCTCCACAGCCATTACAATCAGTATTTAATATTACTTATAACTTTATCTAGTATTAGTATTTCTAAACATAAGCACTAAGACCCCTTGAACGATCACACAGTAGCATATCAACTATATTTACATTATATTTAAAATAACACTAAAACGTACAACGTTACTATTTATATTAGACTCGTTTGTTACAGCCGGTTCTACTATCATTTCAGACGCGCTAGTCCATCTTTTGTTATTATAAACAAGTCATTACGCACAAAAAACGATACAATGTTGGATTATAGAGTGACATTTCGAAGGATTTTATTCATAATCTATGTACAAAATGGGGTGCAAAATGCGACACTACCCCCTTTCGCGGCGAGGTTCCAACTAAATCACCCTCGATCGGATGCCTCCGCCCAACACAAAGCGCTTGCTCGACGGCTTGCTACATTCAAATTCAATCTTATTCCCTCCTCCCCAAGGTCCTGTTCACCTTGATTTTGGTGACATGATGAAGAGGATTCACGCTTCGGTCTCTCAAAGCGGCCAATACGCATGTCCACGATATTGTATAATGTATATAATTTCGTACAGAGGGCATAGTTTCCTTGTACATTTGGATTTTGTAGAGTTCAAGGACTGCGTGTGTATTAAAGTTACCAACATAAGATACGATTTAAAATTGAAATTTAATTTATACATATATTCAAAGTAAAATTATTTAATTGAAGTAAATGGTTACTCATTTCGTAGGATTAAGATGTCAAGTTGAAGATTTAAGATTTCTTCAATTCGCTCCTTTCGAGTGTCGTTGGCCTTTTGCTCCAAATACGTTTTAGCTTTAAGTGGTCTTAGACCTTTCAGTCTGCGTCCATGTATAAGTTTAACAGCACTTGATAATATAATTTTATTTGATATTACATTTTATTTTATAAAAGTTGGCTATATAAACATTTTGATTTTTTTACAGCTTCACGCTGTATCCCGCAAATAACAGGTAGGCAGTGGGAGCCTAGTATTAGGCACTGCGTTCCCCTCATTCCTTTGAATTCTGGAGATGGAATGCGTGTTGTTTGGCGGAATTCAAGGCAGTGCTTTGCCTCGGCACCAGATCGAAAAATGAAAATAGCAGCAATTATTTACAAAATTAATTAAATGGAATGTCTTAGGAATTATTTATATTTATTAATATTTATGTTTCTATAAATATAAATAATCCGTACTATAAACACTCCCTGAATGATATTAAGCAATATTTATATTTTATTGACATAATTAAGAAAATAAATTCGTGAGTAAATATGAAAATTTGCATTAAAGTAGGAACAGTGGAATCTATTAGAATAAATTCTACCTAGTAAAATATAAAATGGCATAATGCTTGAAGGATCCTATCACCGGTCTCTGAAGACGAGATAAACAGTTTTATACATTACGACTACCGTGAGTAATCAATCCAATTTCTTTGTCGCGGAAGCTCCTTATTTCATAGAAAATAATATTTTTCATTTACTAGATTTGTAACGATGATTTTTTATCTCTACATATAATAAAATCGTGACTGACCGGTGTCTGTACACGGAAGAGATTATGAGACAAATTGTTATTAGGCCATCAATTGTTATTGGATCAACAAAATATTCTTAAAATTTTTATATGGTGATAGGTTTGTATATGTGTCTGTGCAATTGTCCACACTTAGCTGAGAAACCGCTAAGCTGATTTAAATAAAAAAATAAAAAATAATAAATTATCTTCACGCTGTATCCCGCTCACAGCAGGGTAGGCAGAGGGAACCTAGTGTTAAGACACTTTCTGCCGAATTCTGGAGGCATTGCGTGTTGAGTGGCAGAACTCAACGCCACGTTTAACCTCGACACCAGAGCGAAGAAAATGGAAATATAAATTTAAGTAAATATTTCATCTCCTCGAGTGGGGATCGAACCCACAACCAATCGGTTTTGCAGTCACACCTCGTGCCGCTGCGCCACGACCGGCCTCTCGGTGTCAGTATGAATTATATTTAAGTAATTTTTTTTTGTAAAGTAGTGTTAACGGCTTACAAAAGCATTTTGTTCGATTAAATTGGAGTAACATAACTGTTTCATTGAATTGACCCTTTTTTGTATAAAATGTATAGATATTGTCTCTAAATTGATGATAATATTAGAACACGAAATTAGTCCAGGTTAATAAATAATTGTATAGTTTAAGCGAGCGAAATTGCAAACAAGAACATAATAAGCTTAAGTAATAAAAAAATAAAGGAAGAAAGATTTCTTGTAAATCGAAATTAAGTTTTCAAATAGGTAATAGTAAAAGTTTACTCTACTCACGTCAAGGACGCGTTAGTGAGTGTAAATCCGATTTCTTTGAAGAAATTCGATGTCACTGACTTAATTCGGGCTACATTGATCGAAATTACATTTATATTATGGAAAAGAATAAAATTTGTAGTGTCAAAACTAACTCATATAAAAAAATAAAATAGTTTTTGTTGAAATACAATAATTTTATTGAAATATACGTTGTTACACTTTTACTCATAATCTATTTAATTTATCATTATATTATACAATTTTATCAACATATTTAATGTGCATATTTAAGTTGGCTACTTTAAAAAAAATGGAATAAAATGTATAAAAAAATGTGATATTGGCAATAAACTATTATATGTTTATTTTAACACGACGCCGTGAGTTATAACTAGTGATAATATGAAGCCCTTGTTTTATACACATGGTAAAATCGTCTGCGCTCCTTTTACGGGAGCAGCATTTAGGGTAAAATATTTCGAACCCATACTTAAAGAAATTAATCAAGACCAGCTTAGATGTAGGATTTTTTTTCATTTCAGGATGTTTATCCAAACTTTATTACGTGTGACGCATTTACGCATAGATACCAATAACGTAAACACATACTACTACAAAAATACTACTAAGCGTTGCCGATCTGCCACTTTTCATTCTCAAAAAACATACTAGAACGAGGAAGGGATATTTATCGCTTTAATAAGTTTGTATCATTACAACGATAATTTTATTAATTATTTTGTTTGAAAAAAAGCACTATTTCAATTCTGGAAAAACTCTTTTGTTTTACTTACTAGAGCAATTGTAATTTTTAATATTTTAATGTTTCCGCTCTGGTGTCGAGACAAGGCGCGACGTTGAGCTCTGTCACTCAACACGCAACGCCGCCAGAATTTGGCGGAAAATGGGCAACGGAAAATTGATCAGTGAACAATGCCAAGACATATCCCGAGTACCACGATTGTCATTTAGAAACTTTATTTTATATATTTGTTTAAGATTTGAATTTTAAGCAGATTTTTCATTCTTATTTTGTTCACTCAGAAATGTTTTACAGATTAAACTGGACAAAACTAAGTGAAATTCAACTTCATACTAATATTATAAAAAATTGTGAATATAAAAATATTATAAAGATTGGTGTTTGTTTCTCTTTCACACAAAAATTACTGAACTGATTTAGATGAAACTTTTCAGTAATACAGCTCATATACATCAGAATAACATAGGCTACAGTTTATGTAGAGATTTCGTAGAATGTGGCTATATTGTAAGGCGTTTGAGTCACTAGTTCATACTAAATATAAACTAATTACTGCATTGTCCTCCTACTGTGTACACTGGAAAGTCCACATCCACTATCAAAGTGTTACTTTGTACAGCGTCTTCTAAACTTGAGTGTAGAACGCCAAACAAAGCAATTTCAACTAAGGTAATGCTAAGTTAATAGTAAAGAAGACGGACGTTTTACAAAATAATATACAGCATACAAAAATGGCTATAGTGAAACACGTTGTATTACGAATCAATGTGGTTAGGTTAGGTTAGGTTTTAGTTAGGTTAGTTTTAGTTAGGTTAGGTTTTTTTTTGTCTATTTTTAAGCATCACTTCACATCATATATACAGGATACTGCATCTCGTATATAGATGGGAAGATAGAGTTCGCCTAGTGTTACGATACTTCGTTCCTCATTTTTCGCCAAAGTTAAATCTTCTTGAGGCCGGTCGTGGCGCAGCGGCACGAGGTGTGACTGCAAAACCGACTGGTTGTGGGTTCGATCCCCACTCGAGGAGATGAAATATTTACTTAAATTTATATTTCCATTTCTTCGCTCTGGTGTCGAGGTTAAGCGCGGCGTTGAGTTCTGCCACTCAACACGCAATGCCTCCAGAATTCGGCAGAAAGTGGGGAACGGAGTGTCTTAACACTAGGTTCCCTCTGCCTACCCTGCTGTGTGCGGGATACAGCGTGAAGCTAATTTAATTTAATTTATTTAATTTTAAATCTTCTTTTATTCCCTCGAGTGGAATAGAACATACATCTGTCACAGTCAGACGATGAACCCCTGGGTAAGAAGGTTTTAATTTCAACATTCTTTAATAACTATCTTTTAAACAACGTACATCCGAAATAAATGGACGAAGAAGATTAGTCTTCTTTACACAGTTAGTATGCAGGAGTTTTAAGAAATAATTTGTCGTAATTAAAACGGAAACAAAAAAAGAAAAGACATTTTGTGTTGTCCACATCATAACTCGATTTTCTTTCACTTATTAAAGGTAATAAATGGTAAGGTAGCAAATCAGCAAGCGGTTTCTATACATGTATTATGTTGAGATAACTTGATTGTATTGTGTAGGTAAACTCATTTAACGTAATAATTTTAATAGCTTTATTTAAATGAATTATCTAGGATATTCTACAAATACAAATATTTTTTTATAAGAATTTATACAAAAGGCCAGTCCAGGGGAACAAAATTTGACTGTAAAATCGTCTGGCTGTGAGTTCGATCCCCACTCGAAGAGATGAAATATTTATTTCAATTTGTATTTCCATTTCTTCGCATTGGTCTCGAGGCAAAGTGCGACCATGCGATCCACCACTCAACACGCAATGCCTCTAGAATTCGGCGGAAAGTGAGGAACGGAGTGTATAAACACAAAGTTCCCCCTGCCTACTCTGCTTTGTACGGGATACAGCGTGAATCTGTTTTAATTTGATTTAAAATTTTTACTCATATGAGTACAAATAACTCTAGAAGGTTTGTAAGTCACTTTAAAGAAATAAATTAAATATTTGAGACTTAAGAAGATTCTACTAGATAAATATAATATAAGACAAGAATAAGATACTAAAAATTCATTTTAGACCCCCAATTTCTACCTAAATGTACTAATAATGGTAATTGGTGACATTTTCACCCAATTTCTAGGTTTCTTTGAATAAATTATTCTAAATTTACTACTCGTTTGCGGTCCGCGCAGTCATCATTCTCTAATATCTAACCTGAAATTAGCTTTCATATCTGAATAATAATGACTAGGCTTCAAGTAACGCGATAGTGGCTTAATTAGATGTAGACGTATTTGCATATTGCGGTGTAATGATATTTGACAAGCTAACATTAGTATTAGTAGGCCAGTCGTAGCGCAGAGGTGACGTGTGACTGTAAAATCGACTGGTTGTGGCTTCGATTCCCACTCGAGGAAATGAAATATTTACTTACATTTATATTTTCATTTTTTCGCTCTGGTGACGAGGCAAAGCGCGGCGTTGAGTTCCGCCACTCAACACGCAATGCCTCCAGAACTCGGCGGAAAGTGGGCAACGGTGTGTCTTAATACTAGATTTCCTCTGCCTACCCTGCTGTGTGTCAACGTGAAGCTGATTTGATTTAATTTGAACATTAGTGTAATATGAGGTAACTGGATAGAGGTAACTGGATATTCTCTCTTCTCTTACGACATTAAATCATAATATACATATGTATATCAGTCATATAAAAATCAAAATTCCAGTAAGTAAAGTATCGCTGCAGTCAACACTGCCGTAACTTATTTTTTATTATAATAATATATACAAATAAAAACGAAACTCAACGCTCGTTATACGATTTAGAAGAAGACAACGATTTTTTTAGAACATTTATCAGAAAAATACAAAAAAAAATGCTAAATCAAATTTATGGTTCTGATTATATAATTTAATTTAATAAAACGATATGCTCATGATCATACAGGCTCATTCTGAATAGCATGTTCGAATTCATAATAAGGTAATTTCCATGTGGTCCGCACATCGTTCAAGGACAGAATGGGAAATATATTCATTTCCTATTCGTCTTGTAGATTACGCCTCAATTTACTTCTGAATGCTAGCGATCGTTTATGATTGCATACAAAGCTATTTCTATTTTCACATATCAACACGCTTTTTGTGGGTTACATTGTAGGCTTAAGTTAAAGAAATATTTTGTTTTCTTGGTTTCACGCTGTATCACGCACATATCAGAGCAGGCAGAGGGAATCTAGTGTTAAGATTCGCCGTTCTCTACTTTCCGCCGAATTCTGGAGGCATTGTGTGTTGATTGACGGAACTCCTCACCGCGTTTCGCTTTGTTACTAGAGCGATAAAACGAAAATATTAAATATTTCATTGCCTTGAATGGAAATCGAACCCAAAACCTGTCGCATATTCAATCGCACGCTTGTACCCCTACGCCACGACGGCCTCTAGTTTTCTTTTTTGTATTAGCCGCAAAAGAAAAGTGATTTTTAAAATATGTAATAATATTTCAAGGTGAAATTTACATAAGATTTATAAAAAAATAAATGAATGTGACAAATATATGGAATAGATTTCACTAAGCTGTGGTTAGTTTTCAAATACCCAATATGAATTATTGACAATGCATTAGATCTACTAGTGCTTTGATCTGAGTTGTATTCGATTATAGTAATTAATTTGGATTAACTCGATATTAATAAATTATTACGCAGTGCCTCCAGAGTTCGGCGTCTTATCTCTAGGTTCAGAGTGTCTTATCTCTAGGTTCCCTCTACCAACCTTGCTGCGTGCGGGATACAGCGTGAATTTGATTTAATTTTATTTTAAGAGTTACGTGGCCAAAAGATAAAATCGGAACCCGTATAGGAACACTTTGCTTGCCGTCTGTGCATCTGTCAAGATTTATCTCGAGGCCACGTGAAAGTATTAAGCTGAAATTAACAAAAAAACTAAAATCAAGGTTCTGCGTTAAGGCAATCAAAAGATAAGAGCATTTATTCATCGATTTTGCTGTATTTCGTATGAAAATCGGCAGGTAATCAAAACGTATTGCGTACTTCCCGTGGACCTACAGTTATGAAATTTGGCACTAAGTGAGAACTTACAATATCAATAAAAAATCGGATAAGTGAAAATTTATACGTATTTTATAGAAAAAATTATTATAATCCATTTTTTGTAGTTCATTTCATACAAAATGAGTTCGTATGCCCGTAAACTTAAATTAGCTTTTATAAGATGTACCTTCTTCTCGTAGCCCTACAATCCTACAATTGGTAATGAAGACTCGGTGACTTTTGGTGAGTTTTGCGCTTTTCTTCCAATTCTCATTATTATTAAATAATTATATTCTATATTAATTAATTATTTTCTTTCATATATTTGTGAAAAATTCACATTCGCTCCATATGTACTTACATACAATATATATTTCTATTTTACTACAAACCTAAAATTATACGTACGCCACTACACCTTACACTTAAATTATTTGCTGTTTCTCTAATACGCGATACGTGCGTGTTTCATATCGAAAGTGATAAATTGAGTTTTGTAACGACACGCGAGAGCCGCTAGTTTGAGTGACGTCATGTCTTCCGTTACAGAAAACCTTATGAAAACCGAGTTATAATAAGGTAATCAATGTCATGTTTTTTTTATATGTAATATACAAAATATGAATATGACGTCTTCTCAGTGATCATAAACGCCGTCGTGGCGCAAGGGCACTAGGGTGTGATTGTAACGCGACGGTAATGGGTCCGATTCCCAAAAATTTTATTTCTTAATATTTTAATTTCTTCGCTTTGGCACTAACACAATAGATTCAACAGAAAATCGGGAATGGAGTGTCTTAACACTGGGTTCCCTCTACTTATTCTGCTGCATGCGGGATGCGGGATGTGTTGTAAAGCTGATTATTACGTCTTTTCAGTGTTGAGGAGTGGATATGAAGTTTAACATTGTAACTCATAATTTTTCCGTAATCTAATACATATATAATAGTATGTCGTTTTGAATATAGTCTTACAAAAACAAAATAATGGAAAGGTGAAAATTTGAACACTTTGGGGAACGGAGTGTCTTAACACTAGGTTCCCTCTGCCTACCCTGCTGTGTGCGGGATACAGCGTGAAGCTAATAAAAAAAAATCAAATTAAAAGATAATAACGCAATCAACACGACAAAGTATTTTGTTTTTTGGCGGAAAATGGAGAACAGAGTGTCTTGAAACTATGTTCTCTTTGCTGGCTATGCGGGAAAACCGCATTATGTAATATTATAGAATCCATGTGATAATGAAGCAAACGGGGTTGAGTTCTGCCACTCAACACACAATGCCTCGAACATTTGACAGAAAGTGGGAAACAGAAGTGTCTTACCACTAGGTTCTCAGGTTCCATCTGCCTATCACGATACAGCATAAAGCTAAAAAAAACATAGAAGACAAATACAAGATATAATTGATGCATTAGAATATTATATCTCTTTGATATTCCATAGAGTGGCAGTTGGTATAATTTTAATAGACCGTATTACGGTCTTCTCATTACTCAGGCTTGATTGCGCGATAGAGCACGCATTGTACTGGTCCCTTTGTCATTGTGTTCCATTTTATACGGTACAGGAGTTGTTATTAAGTCATTGTTTTGTATCACGAATGTATTTTACACAAAGGAGAGTAAGAAGTTAGCAAATTAGCCATTTTACTGGCTTATTAGGTAATTAGTATGGATTGTATGATATAAATAGATATGTTCGTCGTCGTCCAAGATTTCAAGATGGATTAAGAAATAAATTATAATAGTACCTGTAAATATATTTTTATTTTACTATAAAAATATCTATTGAAACTCGATATGACGAGTTAAATTTTAAAAAAACTTAAGCGTTTTCATGAAAAAGATTTACGCGGTCAACCTTGACAAAAACGGGGGAATCCCCTTATGGGCAAAGCGAGGGTCAAACTATTGTAGACTTCTGTATTACCTTACAAACATAGCTTAATTTGCCTTTGTTAATCATATGGTGATAATATAACACTTTACGAGTAGTTTAAAAGTAATTTAATGAACTACAAATCGGTCTTTTTGTATTTAAGCTCTATTCTATATATATTGCGAGCCAATACATACATTTTTTTATCTATTCATTGTATCCCGCGTATTGTATGGTAATCAGAAGGAACCTGGGAATCTAGTGTCAAGACACTCTGTTCCCATTAGGTAAATTTGCTCTGCTATCCTGCTATGTACAGGATGAAGCATGACGCTAAAAAAATCTTTAAAACTCATAATATTGTTATCGTAAAGTAATAAAAAAATAAATGTATAAATTATCTAACCCAACATTTAAACGATGTTTTTAGAAAAAAATATGCAAATTACTGAGACATTTTTAACACTCGTAGAAAAACTTCGGAATATGCAAAATTTCTTTCAAAAGAAATGTGAGACGTGTCACAACTGTCAAGTGGCGAGTGGGGCGCCGTGGTAGGTTAATCTCCGTATTATTCTTCAGTACTTGGAGGACCGTTTCTCAACACTTTATTATAATATTTACACTTTCTTTTAATAATTTTTTTAACCTCCGAAAAAAAAAGAGGTGTGCAGAAATTTTGACGTTGTGTGTAGATATGTGTGTATCTGTGTGTCTATCTGTGGTATCTTTTGTGAATTTTGTTTGTTTTGATTGTGTGTTCTGAGTTTAGTTTTTTTAGCTTGACAGGTAATCTAGTCAAGAGTATTCTAAACACAAAACGTGCCTCCAGAATTCGGCAGAAAGTGGGGAGCGGAGTGTCTTAACACTAGGTTCCCTCTGCCTACCCTGCTGTGTGCGGGATACAGTGTAAAGCAGAAAAAAAATCATTAACGCACATAGTGACACGTTGACGAGGAGCGACTTAAAATTAGTTCAATATAAGTCTGTTTTTCACGCTCTTTTATTTACTTATCTTATTGGAATGTGAAACTTAACACCGCACTCTCTTAATCCCTAAAAAAACACTTCTTTAAGTGAGAATTATATACAACAATAATCGTATCATCACAGGATTCGGTCCGTCCGTCCGTCTCCGTCGTTTCGTTCTCGTCGATTAGGTTAGTGAAGGTGCGTACTTTATAATTATAGAATTATATCAATTTTGGTTCGTAGTAAGAATAAATACTACATAGGGATGATCGAGTGTACTAAGTGATTTAATATTACTTTAACTATATATAAAATAATATAAATCAAGTTTAAATACAATATTTTGAATTAAAACAAAACGAAAATGGTATCTAAAAGATTTATTGCAGTTTAAAAAAAATAATTTAAAAATTCAGGCAATGAATTGAAATGCTCGCTTTAAATCGAATATTGAAGAGTTGACAGAGCCTATAGTGGTGAGCCGATTTTTGTCTAAAAAACGTACAAATATCGATTTCTTTTCATTTTTAATTTTATTTGATAGACTTTTGGTTAGTATCTGCTAACCTATTATAAATTAAGTTTAATTATTATACTGCTGCTATTGTCATTTTAATTAAAATTAAATCAGCTTCACGCTGTATCAGCTTCACGCTGTAGGCAGAGGGAACTTAGTGTTAAGACACTCCGTTCCCCACTTTCTGCCGAATTCTGGAGGTATTGCGTATTGAGTGGCAGAACTTAACGCCGCGCTTAGCCTCGACACCAGAGCGAAGAAATGGAAATATAAATTTAAGTAAATATTACAACATCTCCTTGAGTGGGGATCGAACCCACAACTAGTCGGTTTTAAAGTCACAGTTTGTGACGCTACGTCACGACTGGCCTCAATTGATAACTTTGTCTTCTAAATTGATACAATTTTAATAACAATTTACAAACAATGCCGTTGACTGACGAAGACAATCGCTAGATGCATTCTAGCGATGTAAATGTCATTATCTTATGTTAGATAATTTATAAAGTATTAATTAACAAAGTGTGTATTAAATTGTTGAAATTTGGTAAAACTAGAATGTGAAAAATAACATAAAATATATAAAATTAACAAAGATTTACATTCAAAGTTGAGAGAAATAGAAAACACCTGAGATAAATTTTATACGAATAATTTATTGCTTTGACCAACACAATTATATAATTCGTGTTTCGTATGTTTATATAATACATTCAACATGCAATGCCCAAAATTCAGGTGGAAAGCCGAAAATAAAGAAACGAACAATGAAGAAAGAGAGCTAATAATTCCGTTATGTAAAATAATGCTTGAAGTTAAAAACAAAATTAAATTGAAATTCAAAATTTACATCCTAATTATATTAAAAAATCGGTCAAATACGACTTAGCACCTAGGCTTTCGTACTAATTTCAGAATTGACAACGAGAAATACAACTTATAAGAGCTTACAAATTTAAATTTAGCCCAAAGCGATCCTATAAGGGTTTTGTTTTTTCCTCTTGAGAAACAAAACCTTAAAAAGGCACACACAGTTTAAAAATATGCATTGTTTAAATTAAATTCTTATATTATAATAACAGATAAAGCCAGTCGTGGCGTAGGGGCACAAAGTGTGACTGGTTGTAGGTTCGATTCCCACTCGAGAAAATGAAATATTTATTTAGCAAAGACCCAGCACGCAATAGCCCCAGAATTCGATGACAATTTAGGAACGGAGTGTCTTAACACTAGGTTTTCTCTGCCTACCCTGTTGTGAACGGGATACAGATTGAAGCTGATTTATTTTTTTTTATAATAACAAATACATGTATAAAAATACAAGTACCTCGGTACTTGTATTTTATTACATTGTACGGAAGGAAATTGTTGACAGTGCCCGCTGTGGCGTACCAACTGACTTTACCGCAAAAAAACTCCGAAACTGTACTCCGTCGTTTCCAGTTTAATTTAGCTTGCGGTTTAAACGTCCAGTTTAACTTTATACAGATTTTATCCTGAATTTTTGTTTGTATATTCAGATGATTACAACATAATGTTTTTTAATGGAGGCACTTTTATATAGTTATCTGCAATTATGTTCCATTTCTATATGTGATTTTTTTTATTGTTTTTCTGTATTATTAGATGAGTGTTAGAGAGTATAAAATCTGATAAATTAATTGTATATCCGCTATTGGTATATAATTGCTGCTGTAATTATAATATACGTAAATAAAAAGAGGTAGTAACTTTCTTATAAATTAAGCAGAGTAGGCAGAGAGAGCCTAGGAACCTAGTGTTAAGACACTCCGTTCCCATTTCCCACTTTTTCCCGAATTTTGGAGGAATAGCGTGTTTAATTTAGCCTCGTTACCAGAGCGAAGAAAAAAAAACACTAAAAATACAATTTACATTAAACCATAGTATCTACTGTTAATTCAAGACTTTACTTTATAATTATTATAAATTTATTATAGACGATTCGTCACCTATTATAATTCAAACATATACTATTATAAACTACAATAAAATTTACAAAGTGACTCTTAAGCGATACTTCTACTTACGCAACGACACAGGTACTAAAAAACATAATGTTAAAAATATGTTGTACAATCGATTTGTTGACTGCAAATAAGTATTCAAATTCGAATCCATAATTGGGGCGCTAATAGACGGGTAAAAGCCGGGTATCCGATTTCAGTTATTCCGGTAGCTTTCTGGAATATTTAAAGACTCTTTATTTCGGTTTTAAAACGCGCTCTACATTGTCATAACATTTTGTATAATGATACGGGAAATTTTCATTTCAAAATAAAAACCAGAATATGAATATGTTTTTTGATGTTGGTTTTTGTTTTATTTTGGATATATGTACATATATTATATACGCTTTTTTAAATATAACGTAGTTAAGTATTTATTCTTAGAACTTATGATTATGAAAAATAAGCATTATTAATACTTATTTTTCACAATCATAATTTGTTGCAACTGCATTGTTTAGTAATTTGGCGAGTGGGAGCGAAGAGTCTTAACACTAGGTTCCCAATTTTCCTCACCCATCCTGTTGTATACGGGTTACAGCGTGAAGCTAAACTATTATATTTTTGTTATATATGTGTATAGACAATTTCCAACTAAAAAAAATTATGACTGTGATGAAATAAAATTTTATTAATAATATTAAAACTTTTAACATTACCAAGTTTAACTTCACGAAGTTTTATAGTCTAGAAGAAACAGACAAGTAGTAAAGTAGTAAAGGGGTAGAAGTAGTAAAGGGGTGCATTTTCTTATCGCTACTGATTTAAGAAAAATTTGTGCAAGTTTCGGACATGCCTCAACGTCTTTACTGTCTAGCCAGAATAAATGGCACCGTACTTAGGTTTTGTGGTTTAATAGCTTCCAAGAGGTGCGAGTTCGAATCACGCTATGCACAATTTTTTATTCTTTATTATTTTTTTAGAATGTGATTTAGTAGATACAGTAGCCTTTGTATAATACAGACAGGTTCAATATATGTATATATTCAAAAGATTTAAAAAATATTACAATTTATTTTTTATCTTTCCTGTAAAATGCGGCAACAAATAAAACCAAACAACTTATCGTGGCATCGCTGTTCGTTGATATCCCCAAAATTTTACAGCCATAAAGTATCAGAAGTTTTATATAGGTACTACTTTAAAATATTATGTAAAAATAAATAAAATAAATCAACTTCACGCTGTATCCCGCACACAGCAGGGTAGGCAGAGGGAACCTAGTGTAAGACACACCGTTCCATGTGGCCGTTCTGGAGGCATTGCGTGTTAAGTGGCAGAGCTTAATATATTAGTATACTTATTAAATATACTATACTATACATTCGAAAATAATATTTTATGACCTTTTTTTTAAATGTTTTTAGTAGTAGATTGCTTAATTTCTCGTGGTAACGCATTCCATAATTTTACTGCTAGGAAGTAGACTAATAATTAATGATTGCATATAATGTTATAGTTCTATAAGGTATACAATCAGATACTAAATAAATATTAACGCTGAGTTACTATAAGAATATTTATTTCGAGTGTCAGTATTCTATCTGAAAGTTTGAATTTCGATATAAGTATATTACAGAAGTAATGAATAAAGGTTAATAGATTTTCTAGTTTCCTAAAGTCTCATAATCCCACGTACAAGACCGAAGAAATAAAAATATTTCATTACTCCGAGTGGGAGTCGAACCCATCACCGTCACGTTTTCACATCGCGTTCACGTTCACGGTCGACACGATAGCCCCGTGTTGAGTTTGAACAAACATTTAAAGAGTGAATATTTATGTAAATCTAAAATAAATATTCCTTCATTGTAAATATAATTCTATTCTACTCTTTTACATCTCTATTCATATGAGTCTCTATTTAAAGTACTACGCTGCCTTCAATTTTGTAACAACGTAGAGCACCATATCATTACTTTAAATTTATTTAATTCATATTTGTTTCTTTACACTAAAAAATATCAAAATTTAAGTCTAGTTTCAATTGAAAACCGTAACAAAATGATGTTTTAAAGTAAAAGCATTTGGCCCAAAGCAACCGAGACGGTATAAAATACAACAAAATAAAGAGATACAGAGAGTGTCGAAATAATCCAGCCATCTTCCAATACATTGGCTTACCGTGTACAGTGAAAATAGCTGGAAGTAGAATATTTTCTCGGAACGAACTATCGACAGACAGACATTTTATAGAAGCTCCACCCAAATGAAACAGTTATACACTCTACAAAAAGCTAAAACAATAATGAATTACCAGAAAATCAACCTTATCTCGTGTGATTAAGAATCAAATTAACTTGGATCTTGATAAGCTTAATTCTTTGAGATTCCACTTAGGTATTCAGAAGCAAGATGTAAATAAAGTGGAATGTATTAATTGCTTGGTTCTCATGGTTCGTTTAGCATTGAGACAGCAGTGAGTTAATGTATCGTTTGTTATTCGATGTTTTGTAGCTGAATGTAATGACTTTCTAAAATAATATGTAGCGATGGATTTGAAAATTAAAATTCACTCTGTATCCAGCATACAGCAGGGTAGGCAGAGGGAACCTAGTGTTAAGACACTCCGTGCCCTACTTACCGCCGAATTTTGGAGGTATTGCGTGTTGAGCGGCGTAACTCTATTGCCTCGACACCAGAGCGAAGAAATGGAAATATAAATTTAAGTAAATATTTCATCTCCTCGAGTGGAGATCAAACCCACAACCAGTCGCATTAACAATGACAGTTTGTGCGCCACGACAAGCCTGAGCAATGGAATTGCTATTAGTACATTATAATAGAGACCGTCGTAGCTAAGGGGTGCAAGGATGTGAATGTAAGTGCGACGGTTGTGGGTTCGATTCCCACTCAGAGGAATTAGATATTTTCATTTCTTCGCTCTGGTAATGAGGCAAAACGCGGCTTTATTATCCACCAGTCAACACGCATTGCTTTCAGAATTTGGCGGAAAGTTGGAAACGAAAGTGTCTTAATGGGAACGGAGTGATTTAAGACTAAGTTCCCAAATTCCCTCTGCCTACCCTTCTATGTGTGGAATACAGCGTAAAGCTAAAAAAAATTGGTAGAGGCGAAAAAAAAAATGCAGGAAAAAATGAGTGACTAATACACCAACGGCCAGCTTAAACAACAGAAAGGGTTAATTTGAAGTTTGGCACACAAAGCTATTATGATCTCAGCGTCGGTTAAGAAAAGATTTTTAAGAATTTATATAGAAAAAGTTGCTTCCTCCTTAGCTTGGGACTTAGAGAGATGACTTACTTTGTTTAAAAAACTCACACCCGGTGTATAGTAATCTGGTTACTTTAGTTGACCAATATTATAAATATATAATAACACTTTTTTATATAAAAAATACTGTCTTTCTTTAACATTTTTAAAGTGTCATTCCACACTTAAGAAAGAAAAAGATTTATTTAGAAAACGTATAAAAATTTGTACGTAGCGGGACTCGAACCCGGCTTGAGTCCCTCCAGGAAGCGCGGGTTCGAGTCCGGCTACATTTAAATTTTTATACGTTTTTAAATAAGTACTCAGCTTCACGCTGTATCCCGCACACAGCAAGGTAGGCAGAGGGAACCTAGTGTTAAGACACTCCGTTCCCCACTTTCTGCCGAATTCTGAAGGCATTGCGTGTTGAGTGGCAGAACTCAACGCCGCGCTTTGCCTCGACACCAGAGCGAAAAAATGGAAATATAAATTTAAGTAAATATTTCATCTCCTCGAGTGGGGATCGAACCCACAACCAGTCGATTTTACAGTCACACTTTGTGCCTCTGCGTCACGACTGGCCTCTAAATAAGTACTAACAGTCTTTATTATGTAACTTTGCTGTATTTATTTGCTTACTTACTGACTGACTGACTGACTTTACTTTTTTCAAAAGTTAATAAATTTGTTATACTCTTGATAATACAAATATTAATAATAGCAATCAAAATACAGTCACATTTTTCAGAATCATCGCTTTGGTTGAAGAGAAAAAGAGAAAGAAGAAAGTGAACAGAGTTAAACCACAATTTATACACTAAAGTGTGAACTGAGTTTGTTGTTAAATGTAAGTATTTTTGAAAATGCTGCTTAAAAGCAAAAAAAAAACGGAATTCAAAGATTTGGGACGGAAAATTGGAAACTAACTTTACGATTATCTCCAGTATCCATTAATCATAAAAGAAAACCATAATTTTAAGTATTCAAACATTAAAAATGTATAAAAAAGCGACGTCGCGCTTTCGATTTACATCCACCTACTTTTCGTAGCGCGTTGTGTCAACTATTAGTAGAAAAGTTTAAATCAGACGTATGTAGGTCCGTTTATATATTTAAAGTCATTAAAACAAATAAGTATAGTTCAGACAATTTAGTTGTTTATTGTTTTCTGTATTTATACGCATTTCCTATGAATTCTCTTATTGTGTTTATTGATAAACAACTCTATTTTCTCTTCGTCTTATAATCTTATTAAGAGCTACGATATAACATCACATTTTAGGCATAGATAACCTAGGAGCATTGAGGTCAGTTGAGGCGCAGGGGCACACGCATGTGCCTGCAAACGCGACTATCGGTTCGATTCCGACTTGAGGAAAAAGATATTTCCTATTTTATTTCAGCGGAAAATGGGGAGTAGAGTGTCTTAGCACTAAGCCCCCTCTGCGTTCGCTGCTCCATGCGGGATACAACGTGAAACCGTAAAAAATACGTAGCTCCTTCTACATAAAAACAAGACAAAAATATAACATAAAAATGGATTGTATAAATTTTACATTTTTGACAGTAATATATGGAGTGATTTTTCACTTCGATTGCTGAGCGGAACTTCCTTAACTGTTTTGTAACAGCATTATCCACAGCAGTGCAGACATTTATATCGACAAATGCAATTTTCTCGCCTTGCATTTATAAGAATGTTTTGAAATTTTAACAAAGAATGTGTGCACACTACATTTTTTTTATTTAAAAAACTATATTGGTTTGGTTTTATATTTTGTTTCAGATTCACGTTATATTTTACATATAGCAGATATATAGAAGACGTTTGGGACAATAGTAGATATTCAGAGATAAATTTGATTTCTTTTTTTATCAGCTTCACGCTGTATCCCGCATACAGCAGGATAGGCAGAGGGAACCCAGTGTTAAGACACTCCGTTCCCCACTTTCCGCCAATTTCTGGAGGCATTGCGTGATGAGTGGCAGAACTCAACGCCGCTCTTTCCCCTCGACACCAGAGCGAAATGAAAATATAAATGAAAATATAAATGTATATAAATATTTCATCTCCTCGTGTGGGGATCGAACCCACAACCAGTCGATTTACGGGCACACTTTGTGCCGCGGCGCCACGACTGGACTCATTTGAATTTAATTTTTGCTGAATTTGATTTCAAAGTAATTAATTTGAATATTTCTATAATACAACAAAGCATTTTACTTATATGTATGTATATATTTACATTTTTCCTAAAATTAGAGAATATGAGTTATTTATAATAAAACTTACAGTCGCCTCTAACCTATTGTTCTATTCAAAATGTTTCAAAACAATCGTACTACAAACGCTATTTTTCATAAAAGGAATAACAAAAGGTACGTAATTGAAAAAAAAAACGCTCATATCCACAAATCATCTAACCTTTCGTATAATAAATACCGTTTAAGCTAACATATTATGGCGTGACTAAGTACCATATAGGTGAAGAAAGAATAATATAATTGGAGTAAGTAAAAAATTATAAACACTGCAGCACGCAATATTTGACCGCGCTGAAATGAATGGCTTATTATTTAATGTTTAATTTTTATACTTAACTGTATTTTTTTTTCAATTTTAAGCTGTATCCCTTACTTAGCAGGATAGGCAGAGGGAACCTGGGAACCTAATGTTAAGACACTTCCGTTCTCCACTTTCCGCCAAATTTTGGAGGCATCGCGCGTTGAATGAGCTCTAAACCGCGCTTTAGATTGTTACCAGAGCGATGAAAAGAAAATATTTAATGTTTCATTTCCTCGTGTGGGAATCGAACGTACAACCTGCGTTTACAGTGCACACGCTTGTGCCATCGCGCGGCGACTGCCCTCAATATTGCAAATTTACTACATAAAAAATCTAAAAAAATAAAGAGGTCAGTCGTGGCGCAGAGGCACGAGGTGTGACTGCAAAACCGACTGGTTGTGGGTTCGATTCCCACTCGAGGAGATGAAATATTTACTTAAATTTATATTAAAGAAATACTTCGTGAAAACCAGCTAAAAACTATAGCAACGATCGTATTTAACTCGAGACGTCAAGTTAAGCGTAGTGTGCGTTTAGCTTTACTTTACGTAACATTCAACTATAGGGAATCGATGTCGTTGGCGTGCTGTAGTCTCGACGATGGTAGCTTCACTAGCGCAAACGAATAATTAATCGGTCAACCGCCAGTTGGCGTTCTACTTTCCGAAAAATTGGGCTACGTTTTACCATTTTTAAATTTTACTTGTATTAGATAACAGGGTAAGTTAGAGTGATTGTTTTATAAGTGTAACAAATTGCTGTAATTTATTTTCTATATTAGCTTTAAGGCTTTTTTCGCAAAGTGAGATAGGGAGAGAGTGTTAAGGCACTCTGTTCTCCACTTGTTTTTGTTCGATTCTATTTCATTGATTTGTGTAATATAAAAACGAACCTTTTTTATTTAACATTTTACAATTGTGATAACTGAAGCCTAGATAAAATATAGGTATCTCACTCATCTCCCGCGATAAATATAGATAAAATATATCATCAAGTAGGTACATGATGTTTGGTTTCCAAAAACAACATATAAAATAAACTAATTTCGTGCTTTTTCTACCTTTAGCGGGGTAGATAGAGAAAGCCTTGTGTTAAGATACTATATTACCCACCAATCCCGTCCAATTATTGATATATTGAGTGTTGAGTAGCGGAACTTAACATAGCTGCACTTTGTAACTGTGGAAACGATATTAATTTTGATATAATCCTTCCCTCGAGAGGGAACGAACCCATAACTATCATCTTTACAGTCTGGCGATATGTTACTGCGCCACAACGGCCTAGTAAATTTATTTACATTTACAAAATTTACAAAAAGTACTTAGTGAAAACTTTCATACTATATTTTCGTTTTAATATTCTTTTATATATTTTACGATCCTTTTAATATATTTCTCTGAGTACACTTAGAACATTTGGAATTGAACTCACCTCAATCATCAATATATTAAATAAAATTTATTTTAGACTTCAACACATTGATCTAACATACATGAATCTGAATCATTTATTTTTTAGCTTCACTCTGACCACACAGACCAGTGGAAGGAGCCTAGTATTAAGAGACCACGCTCCACACTTTCTGCAGAATTCTGGAGGCATTGCGTGTTGAGTGGCGAAACTCAACGCCGCGGTTTACCTCAACATCAGAGCAAAGAAAAGAAATTATAAAATAGTTCATTTCCTCGAGTGGGAATCGAACCCACAACCTATCGTGCTTACAGTCACACGCTACAAGCGTGCGTCCTACGCCAAGTCTGTCCCCAGAAATAATTTTACCATATGATTTTATTACAAAGGTAATATCAGAGGTACAGGTTTGAAATGATTTCGAATAAGCAATTAAGTATTTACCCAAAAATAATTAAATCCATCGTAGGGGTCTCTTCTTTGCATGAATTTTATCATGCGTTTACTAAAAGTCTTTATTCCATTAATTCTTTAGTTATTGGGACCCAAAAGTGAACTTTATTAATAGAGAATGCGTTTCGTAATAAATAAATCGATATAATTTAAAAGGTTTTTAGTTTGTGAAATTTCTTATTATAGGAAAAGATAGATCTCTTTTTGTCCAGCTTATAACATTGTAAGCATAGAGATTTTATTTTTCCATTTTGATAGACGAATTCCGGGGTTCAGTTAAGATGCTACATCTTTAATAAGCAAGAACGGAGTGTCTTGTCACTAACATCTCAGGTTCGCTCTGCCTACTCTACTATATGCAGGATACAGCGTGAAAATAATAAAAAACATATTTATGTGATATTAACATTTAAAAAGACGAGTAGCTTCTTAAAATATGTTAGCTGGCTATAATATGTTATTATATTCCTTCCATGCGCGTATCATGGCGCTTCTTAACGTGACACAATTTATATAACAAGAATCGGCGGTAATCCTGTTTTCTATATTAAGGACAGGGCAACACCTGTGATTTGAAGCCAGACAACTTTAAGAATATGTATAATATTATTAAAGTATGTTTTCTAAGAATTTACATATTAAAATTAGTATAAAGATGCAGCACTATGAAAACAAAATTATTTCCATTTTCATTTCTTCGCTCGGGTGTCGAGACAAAGAGTGGCGTTGAGTGTCGCCACCGAACACGCAATGCCTCCAGAACTCGATGAAAAACAGAGAACGGAGTGTCTTAACACTAGACTCCCTGTGCCTACCCTGAAGTATGCGGGATAGAGCGTGAAGCTGATCTTATAACTTTTTGAATTAAATTTAAAACGCATAATCATAAAAAAATACAATGTTATCACTGGAGTTTTTTTTCTAATTTTACGATTGGTACTTCTATTATTATATATAATATAGAGTATTATTACGCATAAGTCAAAATATTGTTTTCTAATTTGATATAAGTATTGAATTTTACTTAAACAACTTTCAATATCAATACACAAACTAATAATAAAGTTGATCTAGTTTACCTGCGTCACCTGGTTGCGAGATCCCGTGCAGGCCTAAAACAAATTTCAAAGTTTTCTTTTACAAATTTCGGGATAGATATTGGTTTTTAGTCACCTGTCAAACGACAAAAGATATTAGAAACTCTACAAAGACATACTAAAAAAGTTATTAGGGACAATTTAGATGTACCTACTCCTTTGATTCGGTATTTTTTCGTTTTGAATTTTCTTTTTGAACAAGATAAAAAGGCCAATTCGTCTGTTTTAGTAAAAGCCACATTTTAAACTAGAGGAAATTAATAATTTTAAAGAGCTATTAAATGTAAATCAGCTTCCAATAAAGTGAACACTGGAATCTCATTTAACTTTGCGACTTAATTAACATCTCGAATCGATGATTATTGAATAGGTCATCTTACCTTTGATAGGAAGATTTTCCTCGATAGTTTGTTACATTATATATTTTTTATCTTCACACTCAATATAGAAGGATAGGCAGAGGGAACCTGGGAACCTAATGTTAAGGCACTACGTTCCCTATTAGGACACCTCCTTTTCCCACAATATTGTTTTGGATAATTACATAAACTTGCATTCAAATCAAACTTCTAAAACCATGCTAAGCTAAATTTTCTAAGTACTAAAACATTTAATATTAAACTGCTCATACATGTTATACTTAAAATCAAAGCCACATGCTTCTTAATAAAAAAATCCAATAAAACAACATACATAAAAAACTAAAAAAAAATGTGTAGTCTCCTAGAACTCAACCTTCTTCTCGTAAGTATTCATTTAATGTATTAGTTGTAGGTATACTATGTTTCTAACAAAGATGTAACGGAATTAGATATATCTAAATTCTAAATAATGCTTTAATTTTATAGTACACTCAAGTCAGCGTTAGTTCTATTGGTTTGGCGTGGCTCCTTTTAAATCACCGTATGCTGGCTTCAGACCAAAATGCAATGACAGGTTCGTAAATCCTGCCAAAAGCAAACCACATTTATTTTTGCAATGTAAAATAGTTTTGCTTAGACAAATCCTTTAGGGGAGTGATTTGAATGATCATAAATTTCATATAGTGTTGTCCTAGATACAATACGATTTCTAATAAAAAAAGTCATCCTTTATAGATTTTGTTTTATGAAACCGTAAAAAATATACCAATACTACGTGTCTACGTTATATATGTTTCAAATATATACAATAACCCAAAATACTAAAAAGTAATCCGATACGAAATATCTACATATATCATACTCGTACTCGTACTAATATCATTATGAATGCAGGTTTGTTTGTTACGCTGTTACGCCAAAACTACTCAACCGATTATCATGAATCTTTGTCCACTTATTCTTTGAAGTATTAGAGAAAATATAGAGTACTTTTTGTCCAAAATATATTGAAACATACTATCCTTTGGCTATAATACAAAAATAAGTTTAAGCGGGCGAAACCGTTTCAGTCTATAGTATGTATATAAATTATTATAAAAATTGCGATAAGTTAGAGCCTTAGTAATTTAACAACGTGTTCTTTCTCCATCCAACATATATCAAAAGCATAAATAAATTATTTCTAGAATTTATACAAATCGAATACTCAAAAGATCAATTATATAATTACTTATTCTAAATCTTCTTTGAAATGTTGTATAATAAGAAGTCTTACTTCACCGTTTGACGAGAGGCGCTCTCCTATACATACACGAACTGGCGCGAGGCCAAGAAGCTACAATGGAAATGGATTTTTATCATATTCTACGTAATGCTAACATGACTGCATTTTAAAGTTGCATGCTTAAGTATTTTGTCTCTTATACACGAGTACTGAGTGCTTTGCTTAGTACGCTTCGCAAAGTGAGATCTGAGTGCTTTCAATTTATTCGAGAATAATAATATGTTTTAATTTTTTTTTTATATTTATTCATCTTCACGTTCTATCCCTCATGTAGCAGGGTAGGCACAGAGAGCCTAGTGTTAAGACACTCTGCCTAGGATCGCCGAATTCTGGAAGCATTGTTTGTTGATTGACGGAACTCACGCCGCTCTGCCTCGCCATCAAAGCGAAGAAATGAAAATCTATACATATAAAAGGACATGTACCTGACTGACTGAGGTAAGACGCGCGGACAGCCGTAACCGCTGTGCGTAGAAACGTGGAATTTGGACAGATGTTTATTTTCATAATCTGGTCATCCACTAAGAAGGGATTTTGAAAAATTTTAACCCTAAAGGGATGAAATAGGGGTTGAAAGTTTGTATGGATTTTTTTTTAAATCGGCACCGATTTTTATAAAATTTGAAATTCAGATTCTTAAAAACATTTCATTGAATACGTGTTTCATAGTTTTTTAGAATTCACCCCTTAAGGGTGCAAATAAGGACTTGAAAGTTTATATGGAAAAATCTTTAAAACGCCACCGATTTTTATAAGAAATTAAATTCAGACTGTTAAAAATACATTTTATTGAACACGTGTTTCGTAGTTTTTTAGAATTCACCCCTGAGGGTGCAAATAAGCGGGCGAAGCCGCGCGAGTCCACTAGTATTAAATATTTCGTTTCTTCGAGTGGGAATCGAACCCACAACTCGTCGCATTTACAGTCACAAGCTCGTAACTCTGCGCCACGACTGGCCTGACCCTGTGTCTTAATATTTTTCTTTCTAACATAATCGTAAATTTAAAAAATAGTTACTGTGTTAAATTTTCTTGTAAAACTGTATTTTCTTGAATGTCTCTTATATTGGCAATTTTTTAAAGTCGTCGCTCCTCGTTTGGAGGGAACTGAGCGATTGATGGCTTCCATTAATCTCAATTTTCTCTCCAATAAAATTGTAATCTAAGATCCTCTGGTATCCTTCTCTATGTTTTACCTGTGTTAGTTACAGGTTTTAATGAAATTATTTTTCTGTCTGGTTTAGGTGATAGCAAGTTTAATTATGTAAATTATGCATTTCTCATTATTATATTATATTTTTTTATTGTTATCAATAATTAATATTAATAGGTTATTATAGTTAGCTTATAATTAGATGTACAGATGTTACTGTATATATTTTTGAATGCTAACATAAATCTTAGATAAATTGAAAAAATATAACGACTTCTTTTGAATAAGTCAATTACATTACCTATAAGAAAATATACAATTTTCACTTTTACCCCGATACCAGAGTGAAGTCGAGTGGGAGTGGTACCTAGACCCAGTCGCTCATATAGTCGCATGTTTGTTTATGCCTCTGTGCCACGACTGGCCTCAATAAATTTATAAAGTTAATTATAACTTCAGGGATCTTTTTAGTTATTTCCGTCAATCAAAGTGTCTAAATATCTATTTACATAATAAGTTATTTAGTTGTCATAATTGGATAAAACCTAAAGCGGATAGCGAAATTTTTCTCTTAATTAAGGTGTTGCACAATTTTCCACGCTGTAACAGCATAGTTGCCTAATATATAAATTAGGCAAGCCCTCTTAATACGCTGTAATAAGAAAATTGTCCATGTCTGAAAAAACAGGTTAAGAACGAGTCGGATTCTTCTTTCGTATTCGACCGAGGCTTTCGTACCAGTTTCAGGATTGTAGGTCAACGTATAAGTTATTAGAGTTGACAAACTTAAGTTTGTGGATATGCACTCATTTTGTATGAGACAAACTACAAATATGAGTTTGTAATGGTTTTTTTTCTATGAAATACCTTAAATTTTCACTTTTCGGATTTTTTCCTTTATTTGTATTATACCAAAATCCTACTGTAAGGTTCTATAAGTTTCTCGGTAGGTTACTATAGAAATTAATTATGCGGAATTGCGAAATGTGAATTTCGTACAAAATGTAACAAATTCGACGCATAAATGCTCGTTTCTTTTGGTAGCGTTAACTTAGAAGCTTGATTGTTGCTGTACTTCTAGGGATCACGATATCTAGATAAGTGGTCTTGACAGGCGGACAGAGGTACAAGAAACTGATCCTCTAAGGGTTCCATTTTTACCTTGTGAAGTACGGAATCCTAAGAGAAGTAATTTTAAATTTCATATTATTATATATTCTATAAATTGTCTTCATTAAGCGTAATTTCAATTTCCTATATATAATATTTCAAACTTGAAATATATACTTTTAATTTGAATAGCATTTTAAAAAGTCATCAATTATTGTTCACGTTGTAGTAACTATGTAAATATTTTAAGACATCAATGACCCAAAATACTAAAAAATATTGTAAATTTGTGCGGATAATAAGTGTGAGTATATTTTTTATTTGTTTTAAAGGATGTATCGTTTTTCTGTCATTTGTTTGTTTCTACTAGAAAATGCTTTTTAGCGTAAAACCCATCCTATGTGTATATTTTTACTGATGATACTTTTTATTAAAATTATTTTTACTGATGATACTTTTTATTAAAATTATTTAAAAAAAAGTATTTAAGTAAGTGAAGTAAAATAAGTTTTATTTATTTTGTAATGGAAGTAAATAAGTTAAGTCGTGTATTAAACTTGGTAGTATTTTTTTTAATTAGTAGCGTTTTTGACATTGACACGGCCCACCCATCCTCATATACCCATAGCAGTAACGATTTGATGCAAAAAAATATAATTTAACATTTAAAAATATTTCAAGTTTACTATTTTACATAACTTATGGCTATGTCACACTGAAGAAACATAGTCGTGGCGCAGGGGCATAAGCGTGTGACAGGTTGCGGGTTCGATTACCAACCGAGGAAATGAAATATTTCATATTTTAATTTCTTCTGTCTAGTATCGAGGCAAAGCCTGGTGTCGAGTTCTGCCACTTAACACGCAATGCCTCCAGAATTCAGCGGAAACTGGGGAGCGTAGTGTCTCAACACTAGACTACCTCTGCCTATCGCATGAACCAGACATGCGAGATACAGCGTAAAGCCAAAAAAAAATACAGGTATTTACAGTAAAAAAAACAAAGTCAGCGATTGTTCCATATATAAATTCAGTATGCAACGTACGTTTTCATAAATCTCAACATCACGTAAAAGCGTAAATATTTTACGTGAAAATTCTTATCTTATTCTTACTCAATTCTTTGAGTTTTTTATGACCGCTTTCTTATGTTGAAGCTGAAATATTATTCGTATCGGACTTCCTTGAGATTGAAGAGGAAGTCTGATTAACCTAATTATTAAGTAAGTAAATTTATTACGTTAATTTTTGATTGATACTTTTAACTAAAATATTTTGGTCTACTTCAGCTTTACGCTGTTTTCCCGCATGTAGCAGTGTAGGCAGAGGAAGCTTAGTGTTAAGGCACTCTGTTTTTCTCTTTCCTTCCATATAACAAATACTGTATTTATACTATTCTCGTGATTTTATGTGAGTTTTGTTAATTTTGAATTTTTTCTTTAATTTTTGATTCTACATATATTTTAATTGTCTTGATATTATTTTCTTTTAACTAGACTAACAATTTCTTCGTTCGATGCAATGCAGCATTTCATACATTTTTCCTCTTTAAATGTGTGTCCCGATATATAAAGTTATCAATGTCAGATATTTTGGCATCTGGTTTTTGTATATTTTATTTTGTGTAACGCAATTTTTATTTTATTATTTATTTGACAGTGACATCTTATGGCAGTTAAAAATATTATTATCATAAGAAAAACTAAATTTTTACATGACAGTTAGTTATTCAACTCCAACCGTAGTAGAAACTTGCACAATATTTTTTTTCAGCTTCACACTGTATCCCCCACGCAGCAGGGTAGGCAGAGGGAACCTAGTGTTAAGACACTCCGTTCCCCACTTTCCGCCAATTTCAGGAGGCATTGCGTGTTGAGTGGCGGAGCTCAACGCCGCGCTTTGCCCTTGACACCAGAGTGAAGAAATGAAAATATAAATGTAAATAAATATTTCATCTCCTCGAGTGGGGATCGAACCCACAACCAGTCGATTTACAGGCACACTTTGTGCCCCTGCGCCACGACTGGCCTTATTATATTTATATTTATGATTAAAAGCCAAGAGCAGAAAGAGAAAAAGTTGGCTTATTTATGAAAAATGAAGAATATAGCGTAGAAATAAAATTAAAAAATAGCAATATCCAAAAACTATACTAATCCATACTTACAACGTAAGCAAATAACGAAATAAGATTCCTATAAAAAATACACTTTTCATTTCCATTTCTGACGTAGTAACGTACTAGGTCATTAAATTGAAGATGGCCCGTTTTCTATTAGACAGACGACGAACAAATTTATTTCCTCGAGCTAAGCAACTTAGGAATTATCTTGTAATAGAAACAACTTGACTCCACCTGAAGTAAAATTATACAAGATTTTTTTGTAATAGAATCGTTAGTTTCATTATATTTTACATGCATACGCAGCGGCAGAAAGTGTGACTTTAAAACCGACTGGTTGTGGGTTCGAGCTCTACTCGAGGAGATGAAATATTTACTTAAATTTATATTTCCATTTCTTCGCTCTGGTGTCGAGGTTAAGCGCGGCGTTGAATTCTGCCACTCAACACGCAATCCCTCCAGAATTCGGCAGAAAGTGGGGAACGGAGAGTCTTAACACTAGGTTCCCTCTGCCTACCCTGCTGTGTGCGGGATACAGCGTGAATCTGATTTATTTTTATTTTATTTAAAAAATCTTAGTATAATTTTTTACCTTTAAACCCTCCTACCATTAAAAGGGATGACAAGAGATAACAAATCTGCCAATTTTTTAATATTAAAATCGATAATGTATACATATCTTTTTACTGAATTTTACATTATTAGGGGTTCCCTAACATTATTTACAGCTCTTTTGTCCAATGGAAGACACTTCGACCCGAAAAAGACATAAATTGATAAGCATTGTTAAAATATAAATGGAAAATACGTCTGAGTAGTTTACCTACTTTACATAATAATAGATATACTTGGAAAAAGGGTCGAAGGCAGTCACTTTTTTCACTAAAATAGTAATAAGCTAGAAAATTTGCTAACCATTATTTAAGGTATACAGGAGTGAACATATATAGTATTTAAAAAATATGAATGAACTGAATAAACAAAAATATTAACTTATCTTTACTAGTTAAGTCTTTTAGTGTATCTTTTTTATTATGATAGAACACATAATGAAATAGTTATTAAACTATTGATTTTCTTAAGGCCAGTCGTGGCGCAGGGACAAACGTGCGACTGCAAACGCGACAGTTTGTGGGTTCGATTCCCACTCGAGGAAATGAAATACGTAATATTTTAATTTTCTCGTTCTGGTAACAACGCGGGGTTTAGGCGAAGTGTCTTAACACTATGTTCCCAGGGTCCCTGGTTGGTCCTGCCAACCTACTATGTGCGAGATACAGCGTGAAGCTAAAAAAATCACTATTTTTTCCGGCTTGGTTTTTATATAGTTACAAATATAAGGACTCTAAACTTAGAGTATTCGCTACCTATCTCAAGATTTACGAGGACTAACAATTTCAAACGAGACTATTTGAAGTTTCCGGAAACCTAGCAACATTAAACTTTAGAAGTTTGATTAGAAGGAGTACGACGCCTCACATGTGGGGGGAATAGGTAAGTAGTTTTATAGTGATATACGCCCCATTATACGTGAGTACATTTTTATTTTATTTTATTTCATTTAACATATACAGCTTCATGCTGTATCCCGCACACAGCAGGGTAGACAGAGGGAACCTAGTGTTAAGACACTCCGTTCCCCACTTTGTGCCGAATTTTAGAGGCATTGCGTGTTGAGTGGCAGAACTCAACGCCGCGCTTTGCTTCGACACCAGAGCGAAGAAATGGAAATTATAAATTTAAGTACATATTTCATCTCCTTAAGTGGGGATCAAACCTATAACCAGTCGATTTTACAGTCACATTTTGTGCCCCTGTGCCACGACTGGCCTCTATTTTATTTTATATTTTATTTTATTTGTGCCACTTGTGCCACTGCATCACGACTGGTTTCAATTTTCTTTTATTAATACAATATGATAAACATATTGAGACCGTCGTCGTCGCAGGGGCACATGTGTAACTGAAACGCGAAGGTTACGAGCTCAATCCCCACTCGGGGAAATGAATTATTATTTCATAATATTTTCATTTCTTCGCTCTGCCACCAAGGCAAAAAGTCCGGCGTTGAGTTCCGTTTTAAATATTATAAATAAATCAGCTTCACGTTTATACGTAGATCATGTATCCCGCACACAGTAGGGTAGGCAGAGGGAACCTAGTGTTAAGACACTCCGTTCCCCACTTTCGTTTCCCCACAAGTAGCAGAATCAACGCTGCGCTTAACCTCGACACCAGAGCGAAGAAATGGAAATATAAATTTAAGTAAATATTTCATCTCCTCGAGTGGGGATCGAACCCACAACCAGTCGGTTTTACAGTCACACTTCGCCTGGCCTCAAATTTAAATATTATAAATATTGCGTCTACCGATTGATATGACTAACTGTATATTACCTATATTATTTACTAGCGGCTCGCCCACGGCTTCGCCCGCTTAAAATACATGATTACTGATTTAATAAGCACAATCGATTGACAACTATGACTTCTAATATGATTTTTTTTACGACATTATCGTCAAAGAATTTTTGATTGTTTTAAATAAAAAAATGCGACCATTGTTGATATTTGATATTTATAAAATATACATAAAGCTAATTATGACACGTATATATTTTTGTAACTTTATGTTCTTTTTACCTATATAATATACTCTGTTAAATGTGCTGATGTCAGTGAATAATTTAATTTAGGTTGTAGGATTCATAATATTCTTTGTAAAATAACTGTATTAATTGCATATTAACTCCTGTACAGTTTTTAAATTAGTTACATATATTATATGAACGAACCAACCAAAATATCTTTGTATTTACTTGATATTTCTTTCAAGATCGTTCTTTATCTCTGTGTTGAATTAAAATAAATTAAAATTAGCTTCACGCTGTATCCCGCACATAGCAGGGTAGGCAGAGGGAACCTAGTGTTAAGACACTCCGTTCCCCACTTTCTGCCGAATTCTGGAGGCATTGC
>JAAIXJ010000063.1:787767-812285 GCA_013403705.1 Heliconius hermathena | reverse complement strand
GAGACAGACAAAGAAATTATAATAAAAAAATATATTTTTGCTTTCTATTATTATTTTTAAGTGTCCCTCTATCCATTTCAGTCAAAATTACTAAATGTACAGACAAAATATTTTTACTGTCTTATTATATATAGAGATTACAGAATGCATAGATATATAAGTTAATCTAGTTTAATTTCTACACGGCCATCACATTTTCAAGTTAATTACTGTGATAATGTTGTTATTCCATAAATTACCAACACGAACTATTTTAGTACTGTGTACGTGGTGAGGTTTACTTGTTGTTTCATAATGTCGTTAACCTCTTCGGTAGTAAACAACTTTTAAGTTAGAATTTTTATTTTTTTTCTTCAGCTTCACGTTTTTCACTTCTGTAAGCAGATTAGGAATCTAGTGTTAAGACACTCCATTTGCCATGTTCTGTCAAATTTCTGAGCCGTTGCGTGCTAAGTGGCGCAACTCAACGCCGATCTTTGCCTTGTTGCTAGAGCGAAGAAATTAAAATATTAATAAATAATAATTTATTTACGTTAGTGGGAATCGAATCCATAACCTTCGGGTTTATTCTTTCCCCACTTTTCGACCAATTTTCGAGATATTGCATGCTGGCGCACCTAAGGTTTCATCTTTCAGAGAGAGAGAAATTAACTTAGATACAAAATTTGACCCTAAATCGAACCAAACATCTTCTAATTTACAATCAGACACTGTACCAAAATGCAACGACTGCTGCTAAATTTGAAAATTATTTGTAATGTAATAAATAATATTGATTTCTTACTTTTAAAATGATATTCTAATGTGTTTTCTTATTTAGTTTTATGCTCAAGGGAAAGAACTTGAAATCATATAGAAATAATCTTTTAAAAACCAATTCATTGCTTAAAATACAATCGGTACAGATATAAAATGTCATTTTATTTTATAATATGTTGCTTTGTATATTGTATTATTTAACTTAACTTAGTTTCACGCTGTATTTCTAGTGGCGTAGCCAGAGAGAATGGAGCGTCAAATACTACGATCTCTGTATATTTAACATTTAAGAAAGCTTATTAACATTAATAAACTTTTACTTGTGGAATAACACTATATGAGGCCGGTCGTAGCGCAGAGGCACAAACTGTGACTGTGAAATCGACTGGTTATTGGTCCGACCACCACTCGAGGAAGTGAAATATTCATTTAGATTTGAGGCAAAGCGCGGCGTTGAGTTCCGCCACTCAACACGCAATGCCTCCAGAATTCGGCGGAAAGTGGGGAACGGATTGTCTTAACACTAGGTTCCCTCTGCTCTATGCGGGATCCAGCGGGAAGATGATTTAATTTAATTTTTAATAAGACTATAAAAATGTAAAAAAATCTAAAACACACTGTGTTGTTATATATTATAATATTCACTAACACATAAAAAATATTGAGTAATAAATTAAAACAAAAACTTTAATATTCTCAATGAATTTTGCTAACCATAACTAACGAACAAAATGCGTAGAAAATATGGATTGTTATCTTGAAATAGGGGTGATGCCAAAAGTTTGTAATAAATGGGTGCGGAATCAGAGTTCATCTGAAGGGAGTGCCCGTAACTAAAATAACTAAAACAAAAATTTCAATCAATATTAAAAATATGTATTTTACTTTATATTAAAGAGTCTTTTGTTATGTCTCTCTGATTTCCAATATACTACAGTAACATTTTTTGCTTTACAATTCGAAGAAATTAATATAATATAAACATTAATATTGCCTCATTATCTAAAGCCGTAGGAGGGGTAAGGCAGTCGTAGCGTCTGAAAACTTTGAATTCCACTTGAGGGTATTAAGAAAATTCAATATTTTCGTTTCGCCACTCAACACATAATGCCTCAAGTTTGGCGGAAATTAGAGAGTGGAAGTGTCTTAATGGGAATTAAGTGTCTTAACACAAGGTTCCCAGGGTATCTCTGCCTAATCTGCCTAGTGTGTAATTTAAACAAAAGAAGTTAAAAATAATAATTATAATTAATTTAAGCTAAGTTATTTATTTCACGAATTGAATCAGCTTCACGCTGTATAACGGACACAGCAGGGTAGGCAGAGGGAACCTAGTGTTAAGACACTCCGTTCCCCACTTTCTGCCGAATTCTAGAGGCATTGCGTGTTGAGTGGCAGAACTCAACGCCGCGCTTTGCCTCGACACCAGAGCAAAGAAATGGAATTATAAATTTAAATAAATATTTCATCTCCTCCAGGGGGGATCGAACCCACAACCAGTCGGTTTTATAGTCATACTTTGTGCCCCTGCGCCACGACTGGCCTCTTATTTCAACTTATATCTTTATATAAATTCAGAAACAGAAGATTATCTCTCAAAACATATATGCATACAAACAATTTAGTTGTAATCTTAGAATAATATGCCTTATTCAAACCATTTACTTGTCTAACTTGAACCCATTACCATAGTGTTCATTACAAATTTATGTAAAACGTCGTATATGAGAGTTGACATGACGTTATATCAAATAATCGGCCTTGCGTGTGCCTCCATTTTAATATTAGTAATATTTAAGCGTGGGGAACGGTTTTTCTTAACACTAGGTTCCCTCTGTTCACCCTGCTATGTGCGGGATACAGCGTGAAGGTGATTTTTAGCTTAAATATAAAAATGATTATTAAATTATACATTAATTTAAATTAATTTAAAGACACAGGCACAGGGGCACAAGCTTGCGAGCGGGCATTAAAACCACAACCTGTCGCGAAAGTAAAATAGTTAATATTTTCATAACCTCGCTTTGGAAACGAGGTAAACCGCGGCGTTGATATCCGCCACTCAACACACAATAAGGAATCAGACAAGAATCTAAAATTTGGTGGAAAGTAGGAAACTGAGGGAGGAAAATTATAATTATAATAATTTAATTACGCCATCGTGGCTCATTGGAATAGCGACTGACTGTAGATGATGGTTTGATTCCTAATATGGACAGTAAATTATTTCAAATACAATGTCTCAAAAAAAAAGGTACCCACTATCTACTCAGCTATTTGTGATACCATAAAGGTGCAAAAACCAATGACTTTAATATATACAATACTAGAAAGGAACAACTTCTTAATATTTTAGTCGTGATTACGTAGAGATTTTCAAACCAGATTGATTGAAAATTTTATACTTAGCTTTATGTTAAGTTTGCCCCACTTAGGAAATAAAAAAAAGCTTAGAAGATGTATAAAAATTTTAACGTAGCAGGATTTGAACCCGCACCTCTTGGAAACCGTCCAGATCGAATAACTTAGTGGTCAGAGCGCTTGATCGGATTCCAAAAGGCACAAATTCGAATCCCTCTACGTTTAAATATTAATACATTTTCTAAAAAGTAAGTATTTATATCATCTCTTCTAAATGTTATATTCTAATGACCATGCTAAAACAATAACTATTCAAAAGCAGAGTTCATCTGACGCATTCGTTAGTGGCAAGCTCAGTCTTACTGAGAATTTCATATTTCGGATGCTTCCGCTTGCTTTGTTACTATATATATGCACATATATTATTTTCATAGAAACCACTTAAAGTATTTTTTTTGGTTCAGTATATTAGAATATTACTTATATAATTACATTAAAAGATGCTAGTCGTGGCGCAGCGGCACGAAGTGTGACTGTAAAACCGCCTGGTTGTGGGTTCGATCCCCACTTGAGGAGATGAAATAATTACTTAAATTTCTATTTCCATTTCTTCGCTCTGGTGTCGAGGTTAAGCGCGGCGTTGCAGCTTCACGCTGTATCCCGCACACAGCAGGGTAGGCAGAGGGAACCTAGTGTTAAGACACTCCGTTCCCCACTTTCTGCCGAATTCTGGAGGCATTGCGTGTTAAGTGGCAGAACTCAACGCCGCGCTTTGCCTCAAGACCAGAGCGCAGAAATAGAAATATAAATTTAGTGCTCCAGTGGGGATCGAACCCACAACCAGTCAGTTTTACAGTCACACTTTGTGCCGCTGCGCCACAACCGGCCTCAATTAATTAATTACTCAATTTATATAAAAGCAATTATTCTTCTTTATAAATAAACTAATAATATAAAAGTAATATTTCACTTTAAAATCAATCATTGTAGAGAACAATAAGTTCGTCCATTTGTCCATAATCCGTCAAGATCCGTTAGAAACTCGATCTAATAAGTAGCGAAAAGTAATTTCCAGCACTAAGTACTGCTACTTGTTGGTGAGGTCATTTTTCAGACCATTTCTCGTTATTCAGAAAAAAGACTTTTTTTTTTGTTTCAACACTCATTTGCAGTCAGCCAGTTTCCAAATGGCTATCGGGTTTTCAGGATTTAAAGCTTTTATTGACACGACAGATTTAGTGGCGGAATCAAATGTTACAGTCTGAACAAATAGAACTGCTAAAAATAACTTTTGTTAAGCGATTTAGATGTCTCTGTCAAAAAATTAAGAAAAAAAATTGGTAAAAAAAATAAGAAAAAAAGTGTGAATCGAACCATAGATAAGTCAACAGGAAGTACAACTTATGTCAACTGACGAACATAACGGGTCTAGCCCAATAAGCATAGGAGAGCTGCACTGGCTTCTATTAAAGTATTCTTCATGTGATCATCTTCACGCTGTATCCCGCACACAATAGGATAAGCAGAGGGAACTTCGTGCTAATACACTTCGTTTTCCACTTTCCGCCGAGTTCTGGAGACATTGGGTGTTGAGTGGCGGAACTCATTGCCGTGCTTTGCATCGACACCAGAGCCAAGAAATGGAAATATAAATTTAAGTAAATATTTCATCTCCTCGAATGGGGATCAAACCCACATCCAGTTGAATTCTGAAAAAAATATATAATAATGAACTTACAGACAGACACGTTGAGTTTCAATTTCATGAAGACATCTTTAATAGATATTGAGAAAATAAACTTTAACTTTAAGGGTTGTTATCCCCATAACCTCCTTTCTGTAAGGTTAATAGATAAAAAAATTATGAATCGCTATTTCAGATAAAAACCAATACAATCATATTATATTTTTAATTTATTAGAAGCTAGTGCAGCTTTCCCATGCTTATGGGGATAGACTTTTTGCAGGCATATGCTCTCATTTTGTGTAAAATTAAACAAAAATATTATTTTAAAATTATTTATTTTTAAAAATGAAATAAATATATATTTTTTTTTACTTTTTCGATTTTTTCTTTAATAAGTATGGTTCGTTCACTCTTTATGCCAAATTTTATAACTATAGGTCCACGGCAAGAACTGTTTTGATTACGTGGTGAATCTCGTACTATATGTAGCATACATGCAGCTTCCTCGCGATATACGATAAATAGTCTTGACAGACGGACAGACAGACAACAGAGCAATCCTTTAAGAGTTCCATTCTTACCTTTTGAGATATGGAACCCTAGAAAGCAATGTAATATTTTTATAATAAACATACTTGAATTGTGAACAAATATATAGACATCGCCCATCAAAATAAACTGTACTGTACCGCACTGTAAAATAACACGGGAGTTTTTTTTAATATAAAATTTCCTTTTATACAGATTTTTTTGCAGTAGAAAATACGCATGTAAAATGGGTCGTAGTCATCAAAGTTAATAGCAGGAGAACAAATAAAAGCCGAGCTTTTGAACGCTGGTTTAATATTTACTCATATAGTTTAACTTTCATCGAGCTAATATCTTTACGCCTTTCCAACTGTCTCTTTTTGAAAAAAAAAAAATCAGCTTCACGCTGTATCCCGCACACACCAGGGTAGGCAGAGGGAACCTAGTGTTAAGGCACTCTGTTCCTCACTTTCCACCGAGTTCTGGAGGCACTACGTATTGAGTGGCGGAACTCAACGCCGCGCTTAGCCTCGACAACAGAGCGAAGAAATGAGAATATAAATGTAAATAAATATTTCACTTGATCGAGCGTGGATCGAACCCACAATCAGTCGATTTTACAGTCACACTTTGTGCCCCTGCGCCACGACTGCTCTCTTTTTGCTGTGTACTAATTTAATTGTTTGCGGTAGAGAGTAGTTTGTTGGAAGTAACAAGTTGTAATCTGATAGAGTTCGTCTTGTAGTACAAGAGAAATATTGCTGTAGTTATAATTGAGATGAAATATTATTTTAAAAATATCATGAAATCATTTTCTTTTGCTATTCGTGTAATGTTTTTATTAAACGCACTAATGTTGTGGCGTAGTGGGAACAGGCGTGTGACTGTAAGCGTGACGGTTGCGGGTTTAACTCCTTATTGGGGGAATAAACTATCCAACTTTTAGCTCCTCCTTTTCCTTTTTCGTTAGCTCTGATAACAAAGTAAAAGTACCGCTTTTACTTCCACCACTTAATAAAAAGAATGTCTCGACAGTTCGACAGCGAAAATTGTCGCTGTAGCGCAGTAGGATGAATCTGATTGTAATCTTGATGGGTGTGGGTTCGATCCCCACTTGGGGGAATAGCAAAATCCGTTAAGTTCCGCTACTAGCAACACAATATCTGTAATTTATAATTATTGCAGTAGAAAAAGCCACAAGAAAATATTTATACTATCTTCTCACGTGTAAGTAATAGATTAGCTTTTCCACTGAATACCAAAAGATAATTCTATCACGTTTTTAGCTATTCAGTTATCTGAATACGTTGTAACATACACATACGTATGAGAAAAACGAATCGTTTCAGCTTGAACATTTTAATTGGTTGAACGTTTAAAACATTTTTTATATGAAAAGTTACAGCGTAACCAACAGAAATGTTTATTTTATTTTTTTTATTTTTTTTTATCAGCTTCACGGTGTATCCCGCACACAGCAGGGTAGGCAGAGGGCTCATCCTAGACAGAGGGAACCTAGTATTAAGACACTCCATTCCCAATCTTCCGCCGAATTCTAGATGAATTGCAATTTTATACCTTAAGATCTCGACTTTTGTTATATATTGATAACAATATAAAACAAAAGAGTTCTCTAGTATTGAAGGTGGAAAGTTAAATGTATCTGACATTTGACTTCACAAGAGGTTTTCTTTAAATATAGGGCCAACCTAAATCGATATGAAGCCATTCGTGGCGCAGGGGCACAAATTGTGACTGGTTGTGGGTTCGATCCCCACTCGGGTAAGTGAAATATTTGTTTACATTTATATTTTCATTTCTTCGCTCTGGTGTCGAGGCAAAGCGCGCCGTTGAGTTCTGCCACTCAACACGCAATGCCTCCAGAACTCTGCGGAAAGTGGAGAACGGAGTGTCTTAACACTGGGTTCCCTCTGCCTGCTCTGCTGTTTGCGGGATACAGCGTGAAGCTGATTTAATTTTGATTCGATTTCTAAATCGATATCACTACAAAATGATTCTTATATTTAAACCATTTAATAATTTTATTATTTCATACATAAAAAGAGTACACGGAAACCTTATCTTTTTAAAGGATAGTTCCTGTTGACCTACAATCCAGAAATTAGTATGTAATCCTCGGTGGGCGAGTCCAGATCGCATTTTATCAGTTTTTCTTCATATTTATTTCTATAAAAAGGATATTTTAATAAATTACATCATATGTACCTTACCTATATGTAAAATAGTTTTATCTATACATATAAATAAAACTGAAATATCTGTCTTTTATTTCAAACTACTTATGTTTTCTTAAGTTCTTACACGATACTAAAACACAAAGAACCTTTTTCTAATATATTTTTCTATATTTTTTGTATACTTGTCTATCTGTCTTTCTTCTGTTTGTGTGGGCTAATCTGCGGAACTGCTGCACTGATTTATATGGGGTTTTCATTCGAAGATAGAGATTGGTTCGGACTTAGTATTATAGTGTAAGAAAATTGTGGAATAACATATGTGTATGTTTATTTTTGTCTAAAAAATTATAGATGAAAACCGCGAGTCTTAAATAAATAATAATATATAATTATTCCCAAAATCTGCAACTAAAATTTATATCAAAGCCTTAATTCCTCTTTCCCTATAGACTTATTTTAACCAATATTTGGCTTTAAATGTGCTTAGACCTCAGATTACGTTGTCAGTTGGCTGACTGTCGTGTGAGAAGACTAACCCCTACTACAATAATATCCTGTAAAGCAGCTTAGTTTTTATTTATTTTTTTATGAATTTCTATTAATTTCTAGAGACAACTCAGTCTGTTTTATGATTTAAGGTCGTTCTAATAAAATATAGTATATTAAGTGTATCGGAAAGAAATTGTTTTGTATTTTGTCTAACCAGATAAATTAATTAACTAATCAGCTTCACGCTTTATCCCACATACAGCAGAGTAGGCTGAGGTAACATAATGTTAAGACGTTCCCCACTTTCTGCCGAATTCTGAAGGCATTGCGTGTTGAGTGGCGGAACTCAACGCCGCGCTTTGCCTCGACACCAGAGCGAAGAAATGGAAATATAAATGTAAGTAAATATTTTATCTCCTCGAGTGGGGATCAAACCCACAACCAGTCGGTTTTACAGTCACACTTTGTGCCCCTGCGCCACGACTTGACTCTGTCTAACTAGATTACAGTGAAATGTAAGAAATGAAAGATTTTTCTATAAATGTTAAATTAAATTATTAAATAAAGATAAAAATATTTACAATACTTAAATGGGGGAAAATGCACATTTTCAAGTAGCGAAATTTAATAAAATTTAATCCTTTTAAAATAAAATGATTGATTTGAATGTTTTTTTTTTCATGTCAGTAACGGAGACAGACAGTATGAGATTAATTCAGCACTAAAACGAAAAAACATATATTTGTATTAATTTTGACGCTTCGATATAATAAACGCAGCGTTGGGTTCCGCCACATAACTTACGTACTGTAAAGACATCGTATATTATTTTAATATCCACTTCTTTCTCCCTCTTCACTCTTCTTTGTCTCTCAATGAGCTACTATTATCACTGTATAGTGATAATAAAAAAAACACTCATTTATGATTACCTATCAATATACATATATATACACGTAGCTAGTTTTATTTTTATATAATATTGATCCTACATATAAACATATGTAATAATATACAACACAAATATATAAAATAACAGTAACAGTAACATATGAGATCTAAGTAATAACGTTACTATAATATATTGTTCCTTCGAGTAAAAATCATGGACCAATTGCCATAAAGTGGGGTCGCCCATGGCGCCCTTGACACACATACGTTGATTGGTTTAGACGTAATAATATAGTGTAAGAGGTAAACATTTTCTTATTTACTTTCTCATTAAACAAGTAGCTGCTCAGAAAAATCTACTAAAAAATCAGCTTCACGCTGTATCCCGCACACAGCAGGGTAGGCAGAAGGAACCTAGTGTTAAGTCCAGTCGTGGCGCAGCGGCACGAGGTGTGACTGTAAAACCGACTGGTTGTATATTCGATCCCCACTCGAGGAGATGAAATATTTACTTAAATTTTATTTCCATTTTCTTCGCTCTGGTGTAGAGGTTAAGCGCAGCGTTGAGTTCTGCCACTCAACACGCAATGCCTCCAGAACTCGGCAGAAAGTGGGGAACGGAGTGTCTTAACACAAGGTTCCCTCTGCCTACCCTGCTGTGTGCGGGATACAGCGTGAAGCTGATTTAATTTAATTTTTTTAAATGTGAGATTTTGTTTACCTGATTGAGACTCGAACTCACAACCATAGTGGTTACAGTACGATGTTGTCCCACTGCCTCACGAATACCGATATTTATTACACAAAAAAAATGCCATAAATATTTTAAACGATAGAGAAAAAAAAACTACTTTTTATTTATAAAGATTTACTTACTATTAATTCGAATTACATTTTAAAATTAGCATACACACCGAAAAATACTTTAATCTAAACGAAGCAGGTGAATCTCAAATCGCCGATCGACGACTCTAGCATAAAGTGGTTTAAACGATACTTCAGAACTAAAATCGTTGAGGCCACTTTGAATTCAAATGCATTTTTTAATGCTTATAAATATGCATAAAATAATTCAGCGTATGAATTTGCATAACTCTTATATATGCATTTATTGAAATTTAACTCTAATTCGTTAATCACATCTATACTAATTTTTTAGGCCGGTCGTGGCGCAGTAGCACAAAGTGTGGCTATAAAACCGACTGGTTGTGGGTTCGATCCCCATTCGAGCAGATGAAATAATTATTTAAATTTATATTTCTATTTCTTCGCTGTTGTGTCCAGGTAAAGGGCGGCGTTGAGTTCTGCCACTCAACACGCAATGCCCCCAGAATTCGGCAGAAAATGGGGAAAGCAGTGTCTTAACACTAGGTTCCCTCTGCCTACCCTGCTGTGTGCGGGATACAGCGTGAAGCTGATTAATTTATTTTATTAACTAATTTTAAAAAGTTTTAGAGTTTGTTTACAATGTGCTAACAGCAAGCTTCTTTTTGTGTTGGATAGTCAATTTATTAAGGAGGGCTATAACATCACATAATCGTTTCGTTCTTTTTTTCAGCTTCACGTTATATCCCGCATGTAGCAAGATAAGCAGAGGGCGCCTAGTGCTAATGTCTTAGCACTCCATTCTCCGCTTTCCGCCGGATTCTCGAGGCATTGCGTGTTGAGTTGCGTAACTTAACGCTGCTCTGTGACTTATTTATTTATAATATATTTCACCACAAAACTGCACATAAAACCTAATTACAAATAGACTAACATTATAAATTTGGACGTGCCAGCATAATATTCAAACAGACACGTTCCAAAATGGTTGTACATTTTAAATACGCTGCTATGAAGGAATATAAAATTTTAAAGTGAATTAAAACAATCATTTCATTCTCGAGAATTTTAAATTAGAAAAAACTTAGTTCAACAAAAAACATTTGTTCTATAAGTTTACTTGGCAAAATTTTAAGAATTTCGAGAATAGAATCTTGGCTTGTTTTAGTTGAAAGTTTTTTTGAAAACACGTAAAGAATTTCTTTCAAAAAATATTTTCATTTAAATTTTACAAGGAAAATAATCATAAAAGCGAATGCAGGTTTAAGGTAAGCAAGACAAATGCGACGAAAGACGTCTCGTCTTAACTGAAGGAATAATATTAAGTAAATGTGCAGAAACGTTTTATTTTGCGCGTTTATTTTTAGCGTTCTGGATTTTGTGAAGCTTTAGCTTTAGAATTATTAGAAAATCGGTGAAAACGACGGAACTATTATATGTCGTTGGCTTATAGTGTAAACGTACTAAATTGGTTTTTTTTGTTTTTTGTTTACGTACATTTTTATGCAATTCGAAAATGTAAAAAAAATATCAAATTAACATTTATTTTATTTCATACTAGTGGGCGCGCACAACTTTGCCCGCTTATTTGCACCCTTAGGGGTGAATTCTAAAAAAACCACAAAACACGTGTTCAATAAAATATTTTTAACAGTCTGAATTTAAAATTTTATGAAAATCGGTGCCGATTAAAAAAAATCCATACAAACTTTCAACCCCTATTTCGTACCTTTAGGGTTAAAATTTTTCAAAATCCCTTCTTAGTGGATGTCCAGATTATGAAAATAAACATCTGTCCAAATTTCACGTGCGTGCGTGCGTCTTACCTCAGTCAGTCAGGTACATGTCCTTTTATATATATAGATAGTTGAGAATACCAATCAATTTTCGAAATTGTAAAATCTTTCTGATAATATAGTCATACTCGTAGTTTTTAAAAATGTTTTTTGTCTCATGATAATTTGTTTAATAGGCAGTNCAAAATCCCTTCTTAGTGGATGTCCAGGTTATGAAAATAAACATCTGTCCAAATTTCACGTGCGTGCGTGCGTCTTACCTCAGTCAGTCAGGTACATGTCCTTTTATATATATAGATAGTTGAGAATACCAATCAATTTTCGAAATTGTAAAATCTTTCTGATAATATAGTCATACTCGTAGTTTTTAAAAATGTTTTTTGTCTCATGATAATTTGTTTAATAGGCAGTTAGCAGATTTACACTCTAATTGATACTTGGAGGGCATCTTGGCAGAGTGACTAATAAAAAAATATTTATAAAAATAAAAACCCCGACTGCATAAAACTTAAAAGAAAATAAATAAGCCCAATAGTTTATTAGGATTAACAATCGGAACCTCTTTAAATTATGCGGGGTTCCTGGTAAAGATTTTATTGATTGAAGAATTACATATACTTCCCGACTGTTAATCCTAATAAACTATTGGGCTTGTTTATTGTGATTAAATGTAGTCCTTAATCCGCTCCGCTCGCGGCAACCAGGTTTTAAAGAGGAGAGGAGCGGAGAAATTTCCCACTATAGCTATCATAAAAAGTATAATAATTTCAACTTAAATTGTACCCCTTTATAATGCTTAGATGCAATGCAGTATCCGAATATTGGTTTATGTGCCAAGACGCAGTATACGATAAATTATCTATCACTAAAGTCGAATTTAACAAAGCTTTCAATAGAACATTTTTAACAACAACTTTTAATATTTGAAGATTTATTTCTCTTACTTAAAAATATTTAATATAATAAATTGAAGTACTATATTAGCTTCGAACTGCTTAAATATAAATATATAAGTCTGATCTTCAGTAAATATAAAATTATTAATAACTATTTATTTTTTATTTTTATGATTATGTATTAATATATGTTTTCATTTTTTTCTTTTCTTTATACATTTCGATGCATCATTAAGTAGGTAGGTGTAGAGGTTTCTATCGGGTATATTAGAGATAATCATTTAGAAAACGTATTCTTAAGTGTGGAATAACGCTTTAAATACATTAAAAGTAGTAGATATTAACTTTTAGGTTTTTTAAGCTGCAGCATAACAATCTAGCAGAAAAAGGAAACAAAAATATTTTTTAAATTCTCTTGAAAGGGCTACGAAATCACAACATTTTTTTTAACAGTCAACTAAAATCAAATTGGTAAAATTATATTATTTTCAGATTAAATTTGCTCCCGAGTTCGAACAAGGTATTATTTGAATAACAGATCAATACTGCCTTTTGTCTGATCACAGCGAGGAAATGATAATTCATTGCCGTAAATGGAGATGGAATCTATAGTCTCCAAAACCTCGTTCACAGTCACACGCTACCTATCCTACTGCGCTACGACGGCAAAAGAAATAAGCCTATAAAAATATTACAATCCAAAGTACACTTCAGTTCATTTCTTAGGTTCCGAACGCACCAGTTGAGCACTAATCACTTTGCCATTAACACACAAACAATGTACACATGAAGGAGATTGTACGGTAAAAAAGACAATATTATACTATAGGAGATCATATCAAAAAGAGATCCAGTTAAAATACTGCTTTCACCTATAAAATAAAAGCTACATTTATATTATTTATATATGTATATAAAAATAGGTTACTATTAAGTAGTATTTAGCAAATATATTATTTATCGTTTATTAAATTTCAAAAGTAATTAAACAGTTTTTTCTATAAACATGCGAGGCCAGTCGTGGCGCAGGGGCACAAAGTGTGACTGTAAAACCGACTGGTTGTGTGTTCGATCCCTACTCGAGGTGATGAAATATTTACTTAAATTTGTATTTCCATTTCTTCGTTCTGGTGTCGAGGAAAAGCGCGGCGTTAAGTCCTGCCACTCAACACTCAATGCCTCCAGAATTCGGCAGAAAGTGGGGAACGGAATGTCTTAGCACTATGTTCCCTCTGCCTACCCAGCTGTGTGCGGAGTACAGCGTGAAGCTTTTAAAGATTTTTTATGAAGATTTTTATTAAATTGCAAAATAATTAAATTTTTCCTATAAACATCATATCAAAGGATCAACGACAAGTCGGTGTAGCGGTCACTGCACCGACTTCTACATCGATAGCTATTCTTTTGATCTAGTACTCGGTAGATTTTAATAAATAACAGTCTACCTTAGTTGGTTCTTTTAGAAAAGTGATACAGTTTTAGAGTGTTACTGGTTAATATACTTCTTATTTAAATTAACATCGATTTTTACACAAATATTTTCAAAGTAAAACTATTAATAAATATTATTTTCAAATAATTTAAACTTTTGTTATGTTAAATATACGACAAATATAGAAAAAAATAGGTAGAATTAATCAAGGCCCTTATATTAATAAGTAAAGTAAGTATCCTGATTTTACATTTTTATATATTATACGTTTTTTTTCAGGGAGGACAATGTCAACTCCGTTCTTCGGTTTCTGTCTAATTTCCGCAAGAAAAAACGAAGCTATAATCATTCCATTTAATTTCTTAGGCCAGTCGTGGCGCAAGAGCACAAAGTATGACTGTAAAATCGCTTGTTTATGAGTCCGATCCCCGCTCCAGGAAATGAAATATTTATTTACATTTATATTTTCATTTACTCGCTCTAGCTCCAAGGCCGGCGTTGAGTTCCGCCACTCAACTGCCTTCAGAATTCGGCGGAAAGGGGTAACGGAGTGTCTTAACACTAGTTTCCCTCTGCCAATTTTGCGAGAGCGGGATACAGCGTAAAGCTGATTTAATTTTATTTTTTGAGTTTCAATACAAAAATATATATACTCGCAAAAATCAGCGCAATATTTACAAAATTCAGCATCAGTATAGGCAACAATGTAAGTGGATGACCTGAACCTGGACCGTAAGGACCTTTATGAAACATAATAGCATACTTGATGTATGAGAATAGCAACAGCTGCTTGTGCATCTTATATTACAATTTTTCCATAATTTCTCGTATGTAGGTACTCGACGTTCATATTTTTCTTATGGCATCTTTATCTCACTTTGTGTAATATTTGTATTTTTAGGAGGGTAGGCAGAGGGAACCTAGTGTTAAGACACTCCGTTCTCCACTGTCTGCCGGATTCTGGAGGCATTGCGTGTTAAGTGGCAGAACTGAACGCCGCGCTTTGCCTCGACATCAGAGGGAAGAAAATGGAAATATAAATTTAAGTAAATATTTTATCTCCTCGAGTGGGGATCGAACCCACAACCAGTCGGTTTTACAGTCACATTTTGTGTCGCTGCGCCACGACTGACCTCTATAATAGTTAGGATTTTTTTTTAATTATTTTTTCTTACGGTTAATTATTAATACATCATTTTTAATAAATTATATATTTATATATGAGTTAGTAGCCCATAAAATGTATAAATATGAATGTTGTCAATAAAAATATTTTTATTTATTTATTTTTAATTATAATGAATTCTTTATTTTTAATTAAAATGAATTGAAATTTAAATGGCTAATTCAATTTAAAAAATATTTGATAGCAATATTTATATGAATTTAATTTATATATAATAGGTATAATTTTTTTTATAGTACAAAAAGTCTGTACAATTTATTTATATATCTGAAATGTTGTAAACCTTGAACAGACTTTGGCCGAGGAAGCTAAAACAAACATGCTTTTTATATATTCTCCAATTTACTTAAGAAAAGCATTAAAACGCATCAAAATATCAGCATCACGCTATATCCTGCACACAGCAGGGTAGGCAGAGGAACCTAGTGTTAAGACACTCCCTTCCCCACTTTCTGCCCAATTCTGGAGGCATTGCGTGTTAAGTGGTCTACCACTTAACTCAACGCCGATCTTAGCCGCGACACCATAGCGAATAAATGGAAATATAAATTTAAGTAAATATTTCATCTCCTCGAGTGGGGATCGAACCCACAACCAGTCGGTTTTACAGTCACACTTCGTGCCGCTGCGCTACGACTGGCCTCTGGATCAAAATATCATTACAATTAATAACTTTAAATTCCAAAAGACATATTTGACACATGAGATTAATAAAAAGGGGAAGGAGAGTACAGAACGTTTTGTTCTGCGGCAATCTAGTAATTTATTTGACAAGTTAAAGTAAGGCCGGGTACGGCTGACCGGCTGGAACGGCGCCATAATGGTGAAATAACCATCGATATTTCGTTGAAACAGCTTAAATAAAACTGTTGAATTAATATATGAATATTTATTGGCAGATTCTTTTTTATATTTATATGTTAAATATTCTTTTTTGCAAATTAGATTTGAAAATGAAATTATTCGTCGAAATCAGTTCTACTTCCCTTAACATTTAGTGTTAGTTTTGTTTCAAATGATTCATAAATAAAAGAAGTTGATATAAAGAAGTTTTTTTGATAAAATTGCTACAAAGTATATGTTTAATTGAATTAGCTAAAAGTTTAGTTTTTAAATTATCTTTAAAATGATAATTGTTAGAACATTAATGTAATTCAAATTAACAAATAATTAATTCTATAGTTCAAGCGGGCGAAGCCGCGAGCGTGTCGCTAGTTGTACAGTCAAATTTAAATATAATTATAAGGATTGAAAGAAAAAAAAATTAAAGAATATTGCAAATATTTTAAAAAAATGGAATGTTAACTCTAAGTTTTCCGTGCTTTGCCCACTAATTGCGAGAAATGTGTTGAGATGAAGAACTGGAATTCGTAATATTTAAAATTCAAAAAAGACAATACAAAATGATTTTTACTTGATTTTATTAAATTCTATTATAATACATTTACGTATTTTAAATATTAAAAACACTTTATTATATTTTTTATTTTAGTATCCCTATTTGAATTACTTTTTACTGCTAACAAAACATTCTTTCTTGTCACAATTGGTCTAAAATTCAAGAAAGTAAATAAAAATGAAAGAAAAATATCTATCCACTCCACTGGGATAAGGTGTGAATTTATTTATATTATTTACTGCGATCCGCCCTTTCTCCAAGCCTAATTCCAGTTTGCGTGGCGTTCTGTAACTTTTGCGAAAAACCTTTGGAAAAATGTAACTCAATTTGGGAAATTTTGATATAAAGGAAAAAAGTTGCGTTTAATATGGACTTACAAAATATACAGGGCCGGTTTCATGTTTACGAATAAAAGTTTCAGATAGTTATCTAATAATTAATGCTTTCTCACAGATAGAGGATGAAAATAAAAAATAACTGTTTCTTATATTCTCGAGACTAATTTTCACATTAATGAACGATAATAGTAGATAGCAATTAAACGATTTGTTACATTTTTAAATTACAAATAAGCGTATGTAAATATTAAATGCATATGTCAAATGTGTATCTATTAGATATTGCTACCTTTGAAACCAAAATTATAGCTAATCTGGCAGATAAGGCTGTTCGGGACTTTATCAGTCAGTGGTGAAACTGGTCCATAATATCATTGAAAAAAACTATACGCACTGTAAAGACTGCCTAAATTTAATATTTTTTTTTAATAATACAATCAACTTTGTAAATTTAATACCAGTAAAACGTAAGAAATTTAAAAAGTGAGATTTTTAATTGTTTAAAGAAGTTAATTAATTATAGTATTAACCCTTATCTTCATTTTGTATAGTATACTATACATACAACTTTATAAAAATATACGATAGCTATATAATATTTTTTAATTAAGTTTTATTAAACATATGATATTTCTAGACATTTATTTATGTTTTAAAAATAAAAATAGTAGTTTATCTGTTATAATTTAAATTTAGTTGTCAAAAATAACAGTCAAGATGAGCCGCTCAAGTTTATCTAAGGTAAGTTTTATTATATTTTTATGTTTCTACTCCTAAATATGTATGCTTATTATAAAATACACATGCCTAAATATTTGTTCTTACATATTTTTATATATATGCTGTTGTCGCTATGTGAATTAGTATGTTTTGGTCGTGTTTTTTACTAACGTATATTATACTATACATTGCCGCAGTTGCAGTAAGTTACCTTTCGTTGGTGGTGTATAGAATAATATACATTGCCAACTTAACAGGATCAATATTTTTTGGAACATTACTATAAAATTTAAATTGTAAGTATGTCTGTCTTATATACTAAACCAATTTTATNCAGTAAAACGTAAGAAATTTAAAAAGTAACATTTTTAATTGTTTAAAGAAGTTAATTAATTATAGTATTAAAAGCTAAAGTATTTTTTGTGAGAATAACACAATTAAATTATCATCATTTGATAGTAAACACTTGCAGTATAATAAAAAAAAACAGTTAAGTGCGAGTCGGATTCGCCCACCGAGTATTCTGTACCAATTTTTACAATTCATAGAAGTTCACTATGAATTATTCATTTTGTATGAAATGAACTACAAATATAAATTTGTAATATACTTTTTTCTATAAAATATTTATAAATTGTCCCTTTTCGTTCTCACTTTTTTTTCTGCTTCACGCTGTATTCCGCACACAGCAGGGTAGGCAGAGGGAACCTAGTGCTAAGACTCTCCGTTCCCCACTTTGCGTATTGAATTTACTTCCCCATTGCGTGTTGAGTGGCGGAACTCAACGCCGCACTTTGTCTCGACACCAGAGCGAAGAAATGGAAATATAAATTTAAATAAATATTTCTTCTTTTCGAATGGGGATCGAACCCACAACCAGTCGATTTTACAGTCACATTATGTGCCCCTGCGCCACGACTGGCCTGAAATCTACCTGCAAGATATACTGTAAAGATAAAACATAAACTATGTACATATTTAGGTACTGTATTACGCAACTAGATATAATTCACAATACAACGTTTCCAGCTCAACTAAAGCTGTACCGTGGCAATAATAACACAAAATCCTTTCAACGAACTTACTAAAATGATATCTCTTAAGGAGTTTCCTTCCTTCTTCCTGCTATTGAAAACAATACCGTACTTAATCGTACTATAAAACAAAAGTAGGTCAAACTGAAACACTGAGTATCAAAGCTTCATTATTTTCAAAAAATCGTATATTAGTTGTAAACTTGGTTTTATTTTTATTAAAATATCTTTTTGTAATACTTGTTTTTTTTTCTAAATATAAGTAAATAAAGAAGATATATAATAACAACAGTGTAAAAAAACTAATATATGCGTTTTACATCCGTCAAGTATATGCGACATGGTTATGAATTTGATTAACACTTAAGGACTATTCTAATTGAAATATTTTAGTTTCTCATATTTGCTAAGAAAAAAATAGACATGCTTATTTAAAAGAACAAAAATGGAAAACTTGAGTGATTTATCAATTTGGTTAGGCTACTTACTCTTAAAAAAAATACGGTATTGAGTTCCGTCGTTCAACACGCAATGCCTCGAAAATTCAGCGGAAAGTGAAGAACGGAGTGTCTTAACACTACGATCTTTCAGTTTGCCATGCGGGATACAGCGTAAAACTGAAAAACCTACCCTACATTATAGCATATGTATATTTACTATGCGTATAGTAAATATCAAAAAGAGAATAGACACATCTGGCGGCAATATGCACGCATACAGTAAAATGAAAATGTCGATGAAAACCCATAAAGCCTTTTTTCAAAGCAATCGCAAAATTGCATCTCTTCTAGAGTGCACTCACACTTACCGTACACTGTGCAGCGTGCACCATACAAGTTATGAAGGAATTTTTCCACTGCGGAAAATCACAATTTAGTTGATGGAACTAAACAACGCTAAGGCATCGTGAGATAAATTTTTTCAATTGAACTTTCATATTGTTTTGTGTTTCATATAAATAAGAATTAATATTATTCCTCATTTTAGGCCAGTTTTTTCCACTTGATGAAATTAAATATTTAATACTTCCATTTTTTTTTGCTTTGGTGGCAAAGCGCGGCGTTGAGTACCGCCACTTAACACGCAACGCCTCTGGAATTTGGCGAAAAATGGGGAACGCAGTGTCTTATATTTAATAGGTTCCCTCTGCATACAAAAGATAAATTTTAATGTTAGAACTGGTTTAAACCAAATCCATGTAAGTTTTGTTTCCAGTGTTTCTATGAAATACATATATAAGAAGAAAAAAAACAAGATGCTTCAGGAGTTGTGTGCCTAAATTGATGTTTATGGGGTTAGATCTTTTTCCTTACCTACTAATAATAGGCCAGTCGTGGCGCAGAGGCACCAGCATGCGTGACAGGTTTTAGGTTCGACTTCCACTCAACAAAATTAAATATTGTACTTTCATCGCTCTTGCAATGATCCATACCAGAAATAAAATGTGTAGGTAAATAATATAATTCATTCAAAAAAATAATAATTTATGAAAAAATACTATAAATACTTACAATTTATAACATTATTTAATTTATAGCTTACGATAAATACAATCTTATAAATAATAGTTTAGTTCAGTTCTTTAATTATGCGTTCCGTTCACAAACAATATTAAAGTGACGTAATATACCGTAGGTAAAACACGCAGATATAATATATATTTATTAAAAATAATTTATAATTTAAAATAAAAAGTAATATAATTAATATTTTAATTATTGTAAAATATCATGTTGGCTGAATAAGCTACTGTCAACGTCAAAGTCGAAGAAAACGGGGGAAAAGAGAGGAAAGATGGCAGACGAGTCTGGAGAAGGATAGTTATTCAAAAATGAGAAGAGAAGTTTTAATTTATAATTAATAGAAATTTAGTTAGATTTTATATGTAAAAAGCATATGAGTTACATTTAATAGTGATATAAGTATTCGGGGCTGGTAAGATAAGTTATAAGTTCTCGTATTTACAATCGTTTGTTTTGGAATATTTCGTCGGTAAGTTTTTAATAGCTTATTTTTAAAACGAAGAAGAGTTCTATTAATGTGCGTTACGTACATTAACATACAAAGATAAATATTATTTAATTATTTAGTTGAAATAAATACATAACGATGTCTTAGGAGGTGTGTAGAATTACATTTTTAATAATACGTAGAATGCTTGCTGCCATCTTTGTTAGATGCGCGTATGAATCGTGTAATTAAAGTTATATAGGTTTGGTAAATTATGTTTATTCATTGTTTATACATATTCGTAAATATTAAAAATATTACTATAATATAAGGAAATATGTATAGATATAATAGTATCATTTATAATATGATATAAAACTATTATATCAAAATACGTATTTACAATTTATAAATATTAAATATTCGTAATATGAGTGTATTTAATGTCCTACAATAAAAGTAATCTGTCAATATATTTAATTAAATATCATAAAGATATTAGACAGTAATAAAATATTAATTATAAATGATTTGTACGATTGTCGGAGTCCATTGACCCTATGCTTTACTAATAACTGATATTGGAGTCACAACCGACTGCTGCTCTGCTTCGCTGGTACTAATATACTTGGTTAGGCAAATTGCTAAGACATTTTATTGTTATACCGCGATCGACGTTGTCTCGCGGTGTGCTTACGATGCATAAGCGATGCTTGTATGGTATTGGACATACATCTATGTATACCATTTTCTACAGTTGTTCTATAACTCGTTGTATGATGAGTTCCTCTGTATCTCTAAAATATCTTAAATTACTTATGATCACTATGAAAGGGTTCTTACTACATTAGACGTATCACGAGCCATACTAAAATATTAAAATTATTATTTAGATAATTTTATTTAAATATTTTATTGAGTAGAGTGGGGAGTCAGTTACACTCTGACAACGAAGTAAGAGGTGGCGTTGAGCTCTGTTACTCAACACTGCCTGCCAATGCCTGAAGAATTCGGTGGAAAGTGAGGAACGTATGGGTCTTAATAATCAAGTATCTTAACACTAGTTTCCCAGATTCCCTCTACCTACCCTGCTATATACAGCCTGAAGCTAAAAAATATACAATTTTCACAATCACTAAGTATTTATTTCTTAATTTTATACTCGACATCATTCTTTTCACATCTAAAAACGATAAACTTGCAGCGTAATTGACGCATCACTTTCCATGGTAATGACAGAACATAAGCAAAGATGCCGTTTCATTGGATATGGGCAGACATCCAAGTACCAGTTTTATGGCAAGAATATATTTTCTGAATATTACGAATCTGAAGAGGATCATTTACACAAAAATATATATATATACCTACAATATTACGTAAGGCACCCTGCCTAAATAAAGGAGAATATTTTACGAGATACTATCGTAAACTAATCTGTGAAATTGTTCACTATATACAGTGTGCTTGTTCTTACGCCAAGCTTTTAAGGTATTAGCTTGTTATCTTAGGTTTTGCTGCGAAAGGTATAAAATTATGTTGAGATATTATAATGGCAGTCAAAGAGTAGAAAATTGTACGATCATGCGACCCAAATATATAATTTTGTAAAATAAAATATTAATATTAATAAATGAAAGTGTGTGCAATATATTTAATATTCATTTATTTTGAGGCCTGTCATGGCGCAGGAGTACTAGCGTGGGACTGTAAACGTGATAGATTGTGGATACTATTCTCACTCTAGAAAATGGAATATTTAACTTTCTCATTGTCTCGCTCTGATGACAAGGAAAGCGTGGCGTTAAGTTTTGCCACTCAATAGGCAATGCGTCTGAAATTACATGGAAAGTAGGGAAGGGACCGGTTTCCCAGGTTCTGTCTATCCACCCCCCTATGTTTGGGATACAGAGTGATGCTAAAAAAATAAACGCTCCAGCATTTCTTAAGATCGTTATAAGTTTCACAAACTTAAATTACTATTAAAGACACAAATTCTTGTTGAAAACAAACTTATTTCGTACGTTTGTATATATTTCTGAACTAAGTATATACTAGCGTGTTACGGTAACATTTCTGTGATTACTCAATTTAAGGTTCACTTACACTAATTCTATTTTATAGCTCCACGGATCATCGTTCACAAAATTACAATGATATATAATAACATTCAACAATCAGTTTCACAATGGTACCTGTTTGTGTACCGAAACAGTAACAAGTTGCGTGCTGATTCCTTCTTAATATAAACAAAGACTTTTTGATTATAAGAAATTTGTAAGTTGTTATATTTAATTTTTTTTTTAGTTCTCTCTCTTCTGAAACCTATAAAGGATCACTTTTTTGTCCGTCTCTCCGTCTGTCAAAAACATTTATCTCTACTACTACTAGCTTTACGCTTTATCCCTAGCGGGGTAGTCGTAAGATGACAATGTTGATGACTTTAGACCAAGTAATTGCAACATTTATCTCGAATTTAAATGTTCATGTACATGAATGAAACTGAAATTTATGCTAAATATTGAGTTTTAACAGTGCCTTGTTTCTAAATAAACGCAACCAAAAGATACAATTATTTTTGCTACATTTCGTATAGAATTCGCCGCGTAATCATAACCTAAAGGATCCCGTGTTCCTACAATTATGAAATTTGGCACGGCGTGCGAACTAACAACACCAAGAAAAAAAAAACAGAAATAAAAGTATTTTAGAAATAGAAATATTTTAAAGTAAGAAATATAAGTATTTTACAGAAAAAAAAGCAATATAATTTTTTGTGGTTTATTTCATACTAGCGGCTCGCCCACGGCTTCGCCCGCTTAAAATACATGATTACTGATTTAATATGCACAATCGATTGACAACTATAATGAATTCTAATATGATTTTTTTTACGACATTATCGTCAAAGAATTTTTCCCATTAACCTACAATTCTGCAATTAGCGAGAAAGCTTCGGTGGGCGAGTAGAAGATTTTCTCTTGTCTTGTTTGTGTCATAGAGAGTTATTGTTTTCTAAGTGTCAGAGTGGTATAGTAGTGGCGAACCTGGAGATACGTGGTGTTTCATCCATTTTCACCAAGTTTTGTTATATTTAGTGACATAAAGTATGCCAGTAAATGAAATAAACGTACTGGTGAAAACATCCCTGATTAGTATTTAAAAGCACAACCTTTTTTTAACACAGCACAACACCGTACATCTAAACGCCATTTACTATGTTACAGCTACGTAAGACTATGACTGTCTTTAAGATAACATTTACAAATACTTAGCAAGTCAGCCAAAACAGTAGAGACTAGGCAGATCATGGATTCGATTCCCACTCGAGGAAATTAAATATTTAATACTTTAATTTCTTCGCTCTGGTGTCGAGGCAAAAGCGCCACGTTGAATTTGACCACTCAACATACAATGCAATTCGACGGAAAGTGAAGAGTGGAGTGTCTTAACACCAGGCTCTCTCTGCCTTCCCTGCTAGAAACTACATATATTTTTAAATATACTTTAAGTGACATTGAAAATCTGTTAGAATACCTTCACATAGTAAGCAACTATTCAAGGTAAGGAAGGCGAGCACGATGAATGACTTGCTTAATTTGAAAGAAATACGAGTCCTTATATAAAGTAAAAATGGGTCAGAACTCAATACATAAAGTGTCTTTCATTTCATTTCAGTCATTTTATTATGAGAGACGTCCAAAATACTTCAATCATTTAGACATTGGAAATAGAAATACTTTGAAATCGCAATTCAGTGTTATTAAATTTCATTAAATTTGATAACATTTTCTTAAAATTTTGGAATATTAAATCAGCTTCACGCTGTATCCCGCACACAGCAGGGTAGGCAGAGGGAACCTAGTGTTAAGACACTCCCGTTCCCCACTTTCTGCCGAATTCTGGAGGCGTTGCGTGTTGAGTGGCAGAACTCAACGCCGCGCTTAACCTCGACACCAGAGCGAAGAAATGGAAATATAAATTTAAGTAAATATTTCATCTCCTCGAGTGGGGATCGAACCCACAACC
>JAAIXJ010000063.1:772356-787624 GCA_013403705.1 Heliconius hermathena | reverse complement strand
ATTTTAATTCAACACAGAGATAAAGAACGATCTTGAAAGAAATATCAAGTAAATACAAAGATATTTTGGTTGGTTCGTTCATATAATATATGTAACTAATTTAAAAACTGTACAGGAGTTAATATGCAATTAATACAGTTATTTTACAAAGAATATTATGAATCCTACAACCTAAATTAAATTATTCACTGACATCAGCACATTTAACAGAGTTTTAGAATTATGATGAGACGTATATTATATAGGTAAAAAGAACATAAAGTTACAAAAATATATACGTGTAATACATAATTAGCTTTATGTATATTTTATAAATATCAAATATCAACAATGGTCGTATTTTTTTATTTAAAACAATCAAAAATTCTTTGACGATAATGTCGTAAAAAAAATCATATTAGAAGTCATTATAGTTGTCAATCGATTGTGCTTATTAAATCAGTAATCATGTATTTTAAGCGGGCGAAGCCGTGGGCGAGCCGCTAGTATTTCATATATCTACAGAATCTAGAAAATACACGTGATTTCATCTGCAGATATTATAAACGCAAAAATATTTGATACTTTCTACTGAGTTATACATATATATTTATTAAGACTAAAATTTATTCAACACATTGAATAGTATGTTTATAATTACTGAAATGTTTAACGCAAGAGTAAATATTAAATATATATAACATAACAAGAAATAGTTATTTCATATATAGCAAGACTTTCACGATCTCTTATGTAATTATTTTTAGATTGTTTGAAGGTCAATTGAATATCGATAGAATACCTGAAATAATATTAATACTACTAAAAACCTAAATATAATATTTGCCAACTTCTGTAAAAGGATGGTTCTGGTCCTCAATTCGACTATATTTTTTATATATGCTGCCACGGAACTTTTAAGTGGGTGAACCGATTTTGATGGTGTTTTTTATATTTGAAAACTGGTGCTTCCCGTGCAGTTCTTTTTGAATTTGGTCTAATTCTAAAAATACCATCCATGAGAAAGCCTCATAAGCCTTAGATATGCATAACGCGACTAATAGAATCGAATAAAACCCATTTCAACTCTTTAGTTAACAATTTGAAGTCGATTTTTTTTGTTAACAAATTTTAAAATAAATAACGAAATCTTAAAATTAATTCAATAAATGCATGAATATCCTATGAAAAAACATATAAAAATCAGAATTTCCATATCATTTACATGGAGATGAATAACTGAAACAATATGAATAAATAATAACTGCCAGAAAAAAAAAACTTTGTTTCTACCGAATATGATAAATTGCTTGGTTCCTCGGTCCAGAATAATCTCTAATATCACGGTTACTTACTTTGCTATATTGATCCTATTTTGGTAACATTTATCTTATGCCTTAAATCAATATAATAGATTAGAACAAATTTTTACTTTTGATAATATATGTAGGTATATTATAGAGATCGTCGTGACGCAACGGGACAACAAGTGCGTATCTAAACGGCGGTTGTGGGTTCAATTTCCACTCGGGGGAGTGAAATATTTAATATTTTTATTTCCTCGCTCTGCTAACGATGGTAATCCGAATTGGATGGAAAATGAGGAATGGAAATACTTTAATGGAGACGGAAAATCTACTAGGTTCCCAGGTTCCCTCTGCCTAAAATAAATTCAAATATAAATTTCACAAATTGTACTCTTCATGCGTTACTAAAAAGAAAAGTATATATAAGTAGGTAAACTTACAAATAATGCAATTTGTCCATATTTCTGAAAGTTTACCCTATTACGTTGCGGAAGTTAAAATAAATCTTGAGAAATGTTATAATCCACCGCCTTATACTTGAGAGATTAATATATTTGCCAAAATCCCTTTTAGCCAATTCTTTCACAGAAAACCTTGGGAATGTTCACAAAAGACAGCTGCAATTTAATATTTCCACAAGTTTGATTGCTATAATGTGATAAAAGATTGGAAATCAATTTTATTTTTTTATATATTTTTTGAGCCGTACTGGCGCAGGCTATAAGGGTGTGACTGTAACGCGATGGTTGTGTGTTCGATCCCCTCTGGGTGAATAAATTATTATTTATTAATATTTTTATTAATAAATAATATAATATTTCGAGGCCAGTCGTGGCGCAGCGGCACGAGGTGTGACTGCAAAACCGACTGGTTGTGGGTTCGATCCCCACTCGAGGAGATGAAATATTTACTTAAATTTATATTTCCATTTCTTCGCTCTGGTGTCGAGGTTAAGCGCGGCGTTGAGTTCTGCCACTCAACACGCAATGCCTCCAGAATTCGGCAGAAAGTGGGGAACGGAGTGTCTTAACACTAGGTTCCCTCTGCCTACCCTGCTGTGTGCGGGATACAACGTGAAGCTGATTTAATTTATTTTTTTTAATTAATATTTTTATTTCTTGCTATTATTTATTCTCGTACTCAGGCAATAATCCAGCGTTGAATTCCGCCATTCAACACACATTGCCTTGAAATATTTGGCGAAAAGTGGAGACTGGAGTGTTTTACCACTAAGTTCCCTCAGCGTATCCTGGTATATACGAGATACAGCGTGAAACTGATATTATTTATGGCGAACACCTTTCAGCAAAAGGAGCACAGGCCGCCCTCCAACTAGGTGGTCTGATTATCTAAAGAACACAACGGAAATCCGCTGGATTCAAAGAGCGCTGCAGCGCATTGAACGCATTAGGGGAGATCTAAATCCAGCAGTGGACTTCAAAAGGCAGATTTCTACTTTTCATACACCATATACAATATCATTCCCAATATATCAATTAATGATAATGGCAACAGTATGTACATTTTCTAATTTTACTTCATAGCCTAAGTGCAAAACATTGATCTAAGTGCATTTAAATGCTCCATGTCCATTGTGATACGAGCAGCTAAATGATGTGTACGTGCTGTGTATTTTGCTTGAGTTGGTGGCTCCCAAAGCATGATGAACCTCCTTCCTTTGGAAAAGTTTATAATAATCATGACTCAGAAGATGATAGAACCATAATATCAGATTCAACCTATGTATATGGAAGAAATAACCTTATGAATATTTAAGCTGATCACATTGCTAGGCGATGCTGTGTCTTCTATATTTGAGTATATAGAAAATGATTCTGTTTATGAGAAGCTTTTTTGGGTGCTAAATTAGGAATGTGGTAAAAATATCATGATTTTAAGGAGGCTACAGGAACGTCACATTCGCCAACTAATAAATTAATATATCTTGTGATCAATCCACAAATGTTGCCCGATTATTGACTGTACAACCTGACACGGTAGATATTTGAACTTAATAAACATAGCTAAGCCTATTTCTAAGAAATATTAAACTAAATTAGTATTTCATGCAAGGATCTAATTTATATACTATTGTTTTATTATAATATTATAAATTGTATTACTTATGTAATACAGAATAATTTAAGAATTATTAAGTCCAGATTTTTTTTCTTTACTTATTTTAGTGTTATGTCAAAATTCCGAATTGATATTATGAAAGATTGTACAGTCAATCGGTGGTGGCGGTGCAAAATGCATTATAACGAGCCCACCGTTCTAACGTAGTTGACTGTGTCTCCTGTGGCTTCAGTAAACGCGCGCCTTAGTCGTGCCCGGCGAGTCTGCGACAGGGTTTGTGGACAGAGGAGCAGCCCCTGCAGGTTGAAAACAGAAATCAAATCAAACATTTCAAATTTGATTTGATTTGATTTGAAAGGAACCTCTCAAGACCCCTACACAGCACTTACACGCGGGCCTAAATATATCTGGAATTCCTTAGCGGTACGCACTCTCAAAAGTACAGTGCTAATTTATAACGTGTATGTATGAATGAGGTACTTAAAATTCTCCGTAATGTTAATTTATGCAAGTTCGCTTCTATGTGCATAAGGCGAGTCAAATTGCCGTGACTTCTGTAAGTACGAATTAAAGAGGCTTATCTCGTGACGATATTAAATAAGGATTTCTTCACGACGCTTCTGTTTTCATGTGTATTAAGAATTTAAGAGAAAAGCAACTTAATACTTACAGTAAGAATATTTACTTACCTAATTCTATTTGGTTCTATTTGGTTTGTTTATTCTTAAAGCACAATTATTTTACAAACAAATTTTAATGTCATTTTTTAAATTGAAATTCCATTCTACTTTGTATATTGATAAAACCAATAAAAGACAAAATTAGTGTCCAATTTCTTTCGCACAAAGAAATCCTTAGTAAGTGATAGTGGACCATTTTGTTAAAAAATGTAGTTAAATGAAGCCGCTTAAGCAATTATACAGCTGTTTCTTCTTGTAATTTAGTTAGTGATCTAATTAGATAGCCTTTTTTGCAGTGCTGGTCGCTTGCGTGTCTAGCGTTTACAAGGGCTACGTTTAACTTTTTGTTATCCTTAATTACAACATTCCTGGGGCGGAAAATATTACTTTTGCTTTTCATATTTTACCATACAATTTGTTTAATTAATTGAATTGTTTTCATGGAAAAATAAAAGAAAAAGATAACGGAGTTATTATAGCTTTGACGCAATGTTTTTACTTGTAATATATATATTAAATGCCTTATTTGTAATAAAATCCGAGTATCTAATTTGATGTTTTAATTATTAAAATTAAATTCGTTACCTCTAAATCAATTAACATTAATAGCGAACCAGTTTAAATATTTATCAAATACATGAACCACCGAACTACATTTTCAATTTAGCTTTTTCCTACGACAGCGCCATCTAGCGAGTGAAGTTACTTACCTGTTTGAAGGGTCGCATGCCGCCATTGATACGTAGAGAATCGGCTGCAATTCCAGCGATTCCATCACCTGGTTCCCTCAATTGTCGTAGGGAGGCGCTAGGGTGGTGACTGTGATGTACACAGTGCGCCGCGCATGCACTAGACTCAGGTTGAGAGCTCTGGCGGATTATTCTAGTACTTGTAGCTGGTAGCAACAACGCCGGTGGCTGTATGACAGGACATGTGCTTACAGCGTGCAGGGAACTACACCCGCACGGGTAGTGGACAGCGGAACGAACGCTTTCCCTCGACATAGAGCGCGCTAGTTGTAACGCTGAAATGGGTGCCGTGGACTGCCTCCTTTCACACACGCGACACCTCGCGTACGGTTGGGGAACTAATTGGCATGTAACTGAACCACGGTGAGAACAAGTGGCTATTGGAGAAACCAGGGTTTGTGGTCGATCTGGAGGCTCTCGACATTGCAATTCTATATCTGGTACGCTCCTTGTCGTTCCATCTTCTATTCTAACTGAAGCAGCGCTCTCTTCGCTGCCTGGTCCACCAGATAATTGGGGTCGTAAATGTGTGGTACAATCCTGCCTTTGCAATACTGGTTTGACACTTCTATTTTCTGTAGGTACTATGACAGTGACTGATGGCCCTGAGACGAGAAGGCTGGCCGTCTCATCACTGCTGCCGTAGCCAGAATTTGTAATGGCCTCAGTACTGTCAGTTGTTGGCACGGACATCTTGATTTATTATCTGTAACAAACAAAAATCAGATTTGAACGCTTACTTTGATTAATCATAATTACTTTTAAGAATATATTTACAAATATATATATTTACAAATACATATATTTAGGAACGATTAATTTATATAAAATACTTATGTTATAGTGGGGTGAAATCTTGAATATTACGTTATACTCGTATGTAGGTTTTTTTTGCAAAAATAACATGTCGCTGTTAAAAAAATTAACATACTTACAGGAAGTGTAGTGCACCTATGAAAAAAAATCAGCTTCACGCTGTATCCCGCGCACTGCAGGGTAGGCAGAGGGAACCTAGTGTTAAGACACTCCGTTCCCCATTTTCTGCCGAATTCTGGAGGCATTGCGTGTAAAGTGGCAGAACTCAACTAAATTTAAGTAAATATTTCATCTCCTCGAGAGGGGATCGAACCCACAACCAGTCGGTTTTACAGTCGCACTTTGTCCCCCTGCGCCACGACAGGCCTCAGCATTTAAGAAATTAGTAGTAATAGCAATAGTCAAAAGAAAAATAACCCGAAGAGTGAAAAAAGTTAAATGTTGACAGAACATGAAAACTTGAAATGAAAAATTCCTTTACAATTTTACAAACAATGCAGACAGAGTCAGCGCTTCAAGCGTTTTACACTTTCTTAAAATATTTTTGCACACATATCAAAATAAGTAATGTGCTTCACAGCTTGTAATTTTGTTCTGTATTTCATTTGGTGAAGTGTTGTATTAGCTTATTATTTTCATTTTAATGGCATATTAGCTTATTATATCTATTTTAGGTATAATATATAATATAACTTTTATCTTATTGCTGTATACTTTACGACCTTGCATTTTTAGTCAACACACTCCACCACCCACGCAATTACGAGACTAATGTCTCGTGTCAAGTGACGAAAATCAATTCCGTGCTTTATCTTATTAACACAATAAGGAGATAAACAGAGACAATTCACCGAGTGAGAATCGAATCCACAATCATCGCGTTCTCAGTTGTCGCGTTTTAATCTACCCTTAGAATTAATTATTTTACCTGATAAAACACTTTAATTTAATAAATATTAAAACTTTATACAATAATACGAAAATACACATCATATGGCGTAGCTTTAAGATGTTTTTATGTATATGTATTATTCAATTAACATTTTTATATATTTATATATAAAATTTAAATATATTTTTTCATTAATAATATAAATCCTAACTATTATATTTCTAATTCCAGAAAACTAAAGCTTTCTTAGTACCACAAAACTTAGAATGTCAGTAAATGAATTAAGGCGATACCACTTCGATTTACATGTAAATTGCAAACCCAAGCAAGTAAACCGAAGTATTTATAATTTGACTTAGAAATAGCATGTGAAGTACGAACATGTAACTCAGTTAAAACGTTTGTAGTCCTTAAATGAAGACTAAATGCAAATTCAGTTTGAATCATATATGCGACAATCTGTAGAGAATCTTGTATTAGGAGAGTCAAAATAAAACTACTGTATGTCATTATAATGTAATATAATTTAGCTTCACACTCTATCCCGCATATAGCAGAGTAGGTAGGAGGTAACCTAGTGATAAGTAACTCTGTTCTCTATTTTTCGCCGAGGTTTTTGAGGCGTTGTGTGTTGGGTGGAGGAACTCAACGCCGGGTTTATGCCTTAATGCCAGAGCAAAGAAATTAATATAATAATAAATAAAAATTAATTCTCCTGAGTGTGACTGTAACTTTGATGGCTGTGGGATCGAACCATCCCACAATCACAATCGTCTCAATAATGTAATATATGCTACACTTAATAGTAACCGAACTTGGAAGTGTAGATTATATATAATTACATATGAGTATACATTTTTTGGCACAGGGACACAAAGTGTGACGTCAACGTGACTGGTTTTGGGTTCGATTCTCACTCGAGGAGATGAAATATTTATTTTGGGTTCACTGAGAGTTGAGTTATTAGAGATTTAGTAAAAGTAAGGCTATCGCACAATTTACACAGCGAGCCATATCCATAGCGTGGCGGTCGTCATATCCAAAAGATTTCAGTGTCGTCTGGGGAAGCAAGGGTCGTACAAAGTGGGAAAGTGACTGAAGCAAGAATTGCAAAAATCATTAGAGAAGGTGTCAAAGTCAATCAGCTGTCACATCTGTCATTTAAAATATGAATGATTTTAATCAAATTCAAAATTGACATTTTTTTATTAATGCTGTAATTATTTGCACAAATGAGCGTGTTAAAATACTAAGACTTAATTACAATGAACAAATATTTTATTTTCGTAGTGCTACAATGGATTATTTATATCGCGTAAGGATATGAAACATTTTTTTTTATTTTTTCCGCTTCCATATTGTCAATGAAGTTGAATTTCAGAATACCAAAAGGTATTCTGAAATTTGAAAAAAATGGCCCAATTTTTAGAACATGTCAGTTGAGCCCAAAATTTTCCGTCTCCTTTATATTTCAATTTCTTCTTTCTGGTGTCGAGGCAAAAACACTGCGTTGAGTCCCGCCACTCAACACGTAATGCCTCCAGAATTCGGCAGAGAGAGAGAACGAGAGTGTCTTAACACTAGGTTCCTTCTGCTTCCAATGCTGCGTGCTGGATACAAAGTGACGCTGATATAATTTAATTTTGATATTTTTTTCCGTTTCACGATTTTTCCAACGTAGCTTGATGGGTAAAGAGAGTCCAATGTCAAGACGACGGTTTCTGTTTTTCGTAGAGACATTCAGTGCTGAATGGCGCAGGGGCACTAGGGCTTGACTATGATGCGACGGTTGTGGGTTCGACCCCCCTCGAAGAAATAAATTATTTATTTAAATTTATATTTTTAATTCTTCGCTCTGGTGTTGAAGCAAAGCATGGCGTTGAGTTTAGCCTCTAAACGTGCCTCGAAATATTCGGCGGTAAGTAGAAGAATGTCTTAACACTAGGTTCCCTCTGCCTATCCTGCTATATGCAGGATATAGCGTGAAGCTGAAAAAAAATAGTATAGAAGACCAAACTATGATAATTAATATTTTTTTCTTAAATACACTTAAATAAAAATTCGTATAGTTCAAGCGGGCAAAGCCGCGCGGGCCGCTAGTGTACAATATTTGTACTTTAACCTTATTATATGCTATAATGCAATTATGAACAATGTTTTTGCAGAAGCCCTTAATTGTCTAGTATTTGCTAATCTTATTTGACAAGTTAAATCTGCTTAGCTTTGAAGATAAGTCGCTCGCTTCTAGCCAGTTGCGCGCTATCTTTACTGATATTAACGAGATTAAAATTGACTTAATGTAAGAGGAAAATGATATTTGATTTTAAAATTATCCTATTTTTTGTATATTAGTATTCATTTAATATTAATATTTATAAGATAAACTTTGGGATATCCTTCCAGAGCCCTTAGATTTTTATAATAGTGTTTATTTATGAAATATTTCATTACAAGGATATTGTTTATATTTATTCATATTCTCCAGAACTCAGTGTAGTTAAAACCCGTAGTCTGGCTATTTCTTTAAAAAATAAAAAATAAATCAAAAATATAATAGAATAGAATAGAGGTCAGTCGTGGCGCAGAGGCGCAAAGTGTGACTGTAAACGCGACTGGTTGCGGCTTCAATCCCTACTCGAGGAAATGAAATATTTATTTAAATTTATATTTTCATTTCTTCGCTCTGGCGTCGAGGCAAAGGGCGGCGTTGACTTCCGCCATTCAGCAAGCCTCAAAATTCGGCGGAAAGTGACTAACGGAGTGTCTTAACACTAGATTCCTTCTGCCTACCCCACTGTATGCGGGATATTTATAGAAATAGCTTCACGCTGAGCTATTTCTATAAACGTTTGAAAGTAATTAACAAAATAAAGAAAAACTTTCACATATCTTCTACATGCATTTTATGAAATCCACGCTAAGGAGCTTTCAGTGGAAAATCGACAATCTATAAATTTTAAATTTTATCGTTATCCGAAGAATCCGTTCGTGAGCTAGTCCATCTGAAATTTATGTGACTTGAAATTGTCCACGGACTTATTGTAAACAACATTAATATATAAACCACACAAAAACATTATATTTCACTGTATTCCATATATTTCGCGTTTTTTTAAATACACTATTTGTTTTTTGGTGGAAAATAAAAATAATTATTTCCTTAGAGTGGAATTCAAATTCACAATTATCACGCTACAGTGTAACTGTTTGCTGCCGCCTTAAAAATAAACAAACTAAATAATGCTTTGTCTCCTGGCTAGACATAGTTAGTTAGTGGTCTTTGTAATTAAAGGAAGTAACACAAAATCGTAAGATAATAAATCTCCTTATTTTAATTTCATATTAATATTTATTTTTATATCAGCTTCAAGCTATATCCCGTACACAGCGGGGTAGGCAGAGGGAACCTAGTGTTAAGACGCTCCGTTCCCCACTTTCTGCCGAATTCTGGAGGCATTGTGTGTTGAGTGGCAGAACTCAACGCCGCGCTTAGCCTCGACACCAGAGTGAAGAAATGGAAATATAAATTTAAGTAAATATTTCATCTCTTCGAGTGGGGATCGAACCCACAACCAGTAGGTTTTACAGTCACACTTTGTGCCGCTGCGCCACGACTGGCCTCCCAAGTATATATAATATCATTTTTCATATTAACGTTTATACTTCTAGATTTGAATTATGCTTATTTTTATATAATAATTGTAATTATATTATTAGTAGCATTTTTTTTTCTCCGACTATATCTAAAATAAATAAAACCGTGGTACCCAAAAAGAGAACTAACCTGTTGTATTTTACATTAAATAGTTAAATGTTGTTTTTTTCATGAAAATATAACTTTTTGAGGATTCTGGTATTATTATATTTGATTTTGTGACACTGGTAACACTGAAGTTTCCATAGCTGCTATGCTTATCTTATCTAGAATTGTACAAAACAACAAAAACTAACACAAAAAGTACAAAATATATTTCTTTGGATAAATGTGGAATAACCCTTTAAAAATATTTAAAAAATATTTTATTTATAATTTTTTATGAAGAAGCCGATGATATACGAGTAGGACTCGCATACCGAGGGTACCATACCAATTTCAGGATTGTATGCCAACGGAAAGTACATAAAAGATGACAAACTTTAATTTGTCAACAAAGGCTTCCTTTTTTAGTTTGTAATGATTTTTTTTTCACTTTTTGGATTTTATCTTTATTTGTACTACAAGTTTTTTTTTGCTAATTTTCATAATTGGCACTATAGGTTATGAAAATGCGGCGAATTCCATACAAAATTACATTGAGTTTAGGAGTTAGATTTTTTATGGGCCTAAGAGACTGTGTCCTAGAATATTCAACATTAATTTCACTTTGATAGCTCTTCGCTATCTCGAGATACATAAATGGTCTTGAAAGACGGATAGACGAACATTAAAGTGATCCTGTACGATTCCGTTTTTTCGTTTTGTGGTACTGTAACTGATATCCCAAACACCTTGGAAAATATTATTTAATAATTAATGCCTTGGCTCGTGATGTATCTAGTGGTTAGAACCGTTTATAGTTGTGATCGTGAATAACTCAAAATCTTTTAGAGATTCAGAGGTAACAGTGTTCAGAACGTTATATTTGCAAACCACGTGTATTATTTAATGCCATCAAAAGTTTATCTAAATAACTGAAACTCGACAATATTACTTTGCCTTAACTCGAAGCTTTTCCGAAGAAAAGCCAAGAGCACGACTTAATTTTCTTTCTACTATAACTGCGTGCTAGTTACAATAAAAGGAAGAAAGAGCAATAGCACCGCCCCGCCCCTATACCGTGAATTCCTACCAGACTGCGGCTGCAACAGTCTTATTGAACTCTCCGGGACGTTTATGTGTGATCTTTTAAGATTATATTTAAATCGTGATTCGTGATGTTGATTGATTTGTGACAATACATGAACTCGTCTCGACTAATATGGTATAATATTAAAAATATAAAGATTGTATTTTCATAATTAACTATGTTATTTATGTGTGTTGCCATGCATGTTTTATTTTATTTATTTATTTATTTATTTTTAACCTATATCCAAGATACATACTGATACAGTACGGAACTCCAAAAATGAAAGACAATATAAATATAGTGCTACCAAATTGCATAATTAAAAAGGTAATAAAGTCAACAACTACATCTATTCGCAGGGAATGAAGATGCCTAATGGCAATTTTTCGTGACGCCGCAGGTTAACTGCGGAAAAGCAAAATGGTTGAGTATTTCACAACTCAACAGTAAGCAATACAGCTGTCTAATAAATTTTGGTTAGGGTTTTATTAATACGTGTTATTTAGATAAAAATTATGTTGTATTTTGGTATTTTTTGTATATTGTAAAATTAAGAGTTTCTATCAATTGGTTCATTGCAAGTATTGAACCTGTACTTCGTCTAATCATATTTGAAAAAAATAAAATATTATAACTATGTAATTTAAGGCCAGTCGTGGCGCAGCGGCACGACGTGTGACTGGTTGTGGGTTCGATCTCCACTCGAGGAGATGAAATATTTACTTAAATTTATATTTCCATTTCTTCGCTCTGGTGTCGAGGCTAATCGCGGCGTTGAGTTCTGCCACTGAACACGTAATGCCTCCAGAATTCGGCAGAAAGTGGGAAACGGAGCGTCTTAACACTAGGTTCCCACTGCCTACCCTGCTGTGTGATACGAGTATATACGCTTTTTTTTGGTTGTATTCGGTATTAAATTCGTCGCGTAATCAAAATCTATAGAATACCTCCCGTGACCTTATAGATAAGAAATTTGGCGAGAAGTGAGAACTTAAAATATTACTAAAAGAAAAAAAACTGAAAAGTGAAATTTCTTAAATATTACATACAATAAAAATCATTACAAACTTTTATTTGTCGTACATTTCATACAAAATCCAACCAATAATTATAGAACATTTTTTGAATGTTCAATATTAATCGAGGCCAGTCGTGGCACAAAGTGTAACTGTAAACGCGACTGGTTGTGGGTTCAATCCCCACTCGAGGAAATGAAATATTTATTTAAATTTATATAATATTTCTGTTTCTTGCTCTGGTGTCGAGGAAAAGAGCGTCGTTGAGTTCCGCCACTTAACACGCAATGCCTCTAGAATTTCGCGAAAAGTGCCTACCCTGCTGTGTGCGGGATACAGCGTGAAGCTGATTTATTTTTATTTTTATTTCAATATTAATATTGGTATAAATTTCAAGATAATTTTGTCTTTGTTTTAATTATTTGTTCATTAAGGTAATTTCCCGACACGTCCAGAACTAAGTTTGAAAGTTTTCCAGAGTAACTCTATTGGAAATTGGTATAAGTAAGAAAACTATTCGTAATTCATCAAATCTACTATAGTCAACAAATCAGATTTACTACTTTTCTGACGACACCGAGTGACTTAGGAACAAATTAAAAATTTATTAATTCTATAATCTATCTATCTATCATTACGCGCGGTCGCGCGTGGCCAAGTTCAGTAAAACAGAACTGGCGAGCGGCACCGAGGGTAATTTTACACGAACCATTAAAAGTCACTTTTTACCCCTTCATAACTCAAAAACTATTCCACCTACACCTGTCAAATTTGGCTCAAAAATTTAGACCCGCTACTTGTATGCGTGCATCAAATTTCATAAACACAGCTCAAATGGTTATTTAGATAATGCCGACTGAAAATCGTTAAATTTAACAGGGGGTAGACTGACCTATAGACATTAATTCTAACCCAGTTCTAGATGGCCTAGAACGGTGAAATTTGGCATCCAGTTAAGTAATTGGGTGTATATAAAGGAAAAACTCCGAAACTAGTATTTTTTTATCATTTTCTTATAATTTTTCAATAAATAGTTTCTACTAGGAACATTTACTTATAGTGCCTGTAATGTAAGAATAGCAATCAAAGTTGATGACAATTGGTTTTTAGGTTTAACGCCTGACATTTAAATAAGAACAATGCATTATTTCTATGTTGCTTTATTTAAATGTCAGGCGTTAGTAAATAATGCACATTGCCTTCAAGTATATTTTAAGATAAGAAAAATCTCTCCAATTGTAGCAGAAAATTACTATAATTTATGTCCTGAGAAAGCTTATCATCATGTAGATTTCAAGGGCTTCACGTAAAAATATAATTAATGGATTAGCATCCTTCATTATTTTTTTATTCCAATATATGTTTTAGTACTTTTTATACTAAGAGTACTTGCATAGTCGACTAACGTTTTTGATTTTTGGTATTAAATTATTATTACAATATTTAGCAGACACCCGTAGTGGAAGTTCATAACTTATATAAGTTAATATATGGACGACTGAGCTTCACTCGAATACAGGATAGGAGCCTGTATAAAATACACCTAAAAGGATTGTTGTTGTAACTTTAAAATTAATAAAAATATTTTTATTATATTATGTAAATAAAAATTTACAGTATTCGCAATTTTCGCTTTATTTGTGCTATAAGACGTTGTTGCGTGACGCACTTCAAGTGTATGAGTTCACGGTAAGTATCTTGTAGGTTTTGATTCCCTTGCGAGTTTTAAAAATTTGCGGTATAAACGTATCTTTAGATTGATTTTTTCATAGCTCCAAGGAATAGTAGGCCAGAATCAGCTTCACGCTGTATCCCGCACACAGCAGGGTAGGCAGAGGGAATCTAGTGTTAAGACACTCCGTTCCCCACTTTCCGCCGACTTTTGGAGGCATTGCGTGTTGAGTGGCGGAACTCAACGCCACTCAAGAAGTCAAAATTTAAATATAAATAAATATTGAATTTCCTCGAGTGGGGATGTAACTCACAACCAGTCGATTTTACAGTCACATGCTGTGCCGCTGCGCTACGACTGACCTCGTAGACCTGAAGTATTTGACAGACGGAAGGACTGACAGACAACTAAGTGATCCTATAAGGGTTTTGTTTTATTGCTTTCGAGGTACGGAACCCTAAAAACAGTCACTACAATCAGACATCTTTACAAAAAACTAATACACAAAAAATAAATATAAAAAAAATAATTATAATGATTAAAAAATAGAAATAGGGGCACAAAGTGTGACTGTAAAGCCGACTGCTTGTGAGGTCGATCTCCACTCGAGGAGATGAAATATTTATCATTTAAATTTATATTTCCATTTCTTCACTCTGGTGTCGAAGCAAGGCGCGGCGTTAAGTTCCGCCACTCAACACGCAATGCCTCCAGAAATCGGTGGAAAGTGGGGAACTCAGTGTCTTAACACTAGGTTCTCTCTGTCTACTCTGCTGTGTGCGGGATACAGCGTGAAGCTGATTGGATTTTTAATTTGATAAACTGTCAGCCTATCAGCTATCCTAAAAAGAAGTAATTGTAAATTAATTGTTAGCAACAGTAAAAATTTAAATAATTTTTAATAAAAAAAATAAGAAAAAATAATTATACTTAAATTATTAAGTATAATTATTTTTTCTTATTTTTTCTAATTATTAAATTAGAAAAAAAAATAATAAAAATATCAGATTTCTAGACGCAGTGTACATTAATTCTTTTCTAATCTGACAATTGTCATTTAATCAACAAAATAAAAAGTGCACTCGAGATTCTTAGGCAAACATAGTCTATTTTCATATATAATTAAATATAATTATAAGAGTAATAGAACATAATATTATTGACCATAATAAAAAAAAAGTAAATACTTAATTATATTAGATATATTGTATTGTACCAAGGCGCTCATTTCTTAATTGTTTTTTTTTGG